>CAUYPK010039664.1:0-17801 GCA_963574355.1 Loris lydekkerianus | reverse complement strand
TTGTGGTATATGTACACCATGGAATATTATGCAGCCTTAAAGAAAGATGGAGACTTTACCTCTTTCATGTTTACATGGATGGAGCTGGAACATATTCTTCTTAGTAAAGTATCTCAAGAATGGAAGAAAAAATATCCAATGCACTCAGCCCTACTATGAAACTAATTTATGGCTTTCATATGAAAGCTATAACCAAGTTATAACCTAAGAATAGGGGGAAGGGGGAGAGGTTACGGAGGGAAGGGGGAGGATGGGCAGAGGGAGGGTGATTGGGATTACACCTGTGGTGCATCTTACAAGGGTACATGTGAAACTTAGTAAATGTAGAATATAAATGTCTTAACACAATAACTAAGCAAATGCCAGGAAGGCTATGTTAACCAGTGTGAATTAAATGTGTCAAACTGTTTATAAAACCAGTGTATGGTCCCCCATGATCACATTAATGTACACAGCATAATTTAATATTAATAAAAAAGAGCAGAGATTCTGTCCAATAGGGGGAAAAAAGGAGGAAAAGGAAAAAAAGTCTGCAATATAAACTAAAGACTTCTGAAAGAAAACAAAGGGCTTCATCTCTGAAGAAATGTCTGTGGAAACTAACTTTGATCTCAAAAATGAATTAAAACTGTGTATGAATTAAACCTATTTTTCTCACATTATGAGGTAAGTGTATGGAAGACTAACTTCACTGTCCATGCCAGACCCAGGTCTGCACCCAATCACACCTCCCTTGTCAGTAAGAATATTTTGCATCACTTCAAACCTTTGCTGAGCTCCATCTCTTTACTGCTTTATGGCATAATTAGTCCGCCCTGAAATAAAAATGGGATAGAGAATTCTTGTTGCTATCTATTATTTGATCCTTCCTTTGCCCCCTAGTAAACAGCCACAAGCAGAATGCATCTATCTGGAAGACTACATTTCCCAACATTCAATGAGATGTATGTGGATATGTGACAGAACTTCAGATTGGTTGTGTATAATAAACTAACTTAGCTGGGAATAGTACCCATTGCCTCTCCTGCCACCTCTTACCTGTTTTCTGGAATACCGATGTGATGACTGGAGTTCAAGCAGCCATTTTGGAACATGTAGTAACAGTGAGGATGTGCTAAGGATATGTCTCTGAAAAATCCATAAAGCTTTTGTACCAGCCTTAGATTCCCTATACTCATATTTCATTTAAGAAATAAACCCTTCTCTATTTATTTTTTGTTTTGCTCTTTGGACAACTGAACATGTTATGAATAATCCAAAATCCAATCCAAGAAAATTCCAAGTGTCAAACACTAGAAAAGTTCACACAAGATACCAGAATCCAATTATGACATCAAAGCAAAGACAATGTGTAATTAGGACTACAGAATATGATGAAGAGATGCCAAACTTCAGGCAGGGCTTGATCTGAGCAACCTCTCTGGGATATTCTGGAATTGGACCAAAAAATAAAACAGGATAAATATGTTTGTGACTTCGTCATTTAGGGAACATTTTCGTGCATATTAGTGTTAATGCTATGCTCTGTTTACATATATGCACTCTGTCCTTTTAGCACAATTAGATCTTCTTTAAAACCCTTTATTTTCCCAATACAATATATGAAACTCTGAGGACAAGGAATTCAATATATCTTCCTTAAAGCTCCAGTATTCACCTATTTCATTACATAACAAATGAAAGGGGGAAATGGGAAATTGTGTAAATAAAGTAATCCACACCTGTATTTCTAGATACATAAAAATGTACGTGCATGTTCATGTGCGTTTCCTAGTCAGTGAGGTCCAAAGCAGGAAGGAATGGTCAGAATAGTCAGAAAACAGAAAATAAAAATTAACAACATCCCATGGATAAGGCAAGAGCATAGGTAATAAAAAGGCAGTTCATTAACTTACTTGAAGCACAGGAGTTGAATTTAGATGTGAGAGAGAAACTAGAGAGAAAAGTCAAGGAGAAAGGTAAGCAGAAAGCATAACCTTGGTAAAGGTCATGATGGGAGGAATGCCTTCATTTATTTTGCTATTATTTACACGACTTCCTTCAAACTACACCCATACTCTTATTTTAAGATCATCTCTTCTCTCCTGTGGCAGGAGAGTAGCAGCTGGAGAAAGCTGCAGTGACTCTTCACCTGCCCTCCTGTGCCTGCCTGGAGAAGTGAGCACAACAGAAAGGGCATGAGATGTGCCCTTTGTTCTTACAGGGCAGGCAGGTTTTCAAGCCCTCCAGAGATCAAATAGCTCATAAAGACATGACTTGTCATTTATGCTTTGTTCCTTTATCATAATCCTTAGGAAGTTGATTCAAAATAAAATAAATGGCAAGGACGTGTTATTAAAAAAAAAAAAAAGGCTTCTATGTATTTCTGAGTTCTTCAAGACCATAACTCTAATTCAATAACCACCGAGCATTTAAGAGCTCAAGAAAAGACACAGAGGCTACAACTAACAGGGGTGAGAAAAGGAGCAAATGAAGTAGATCAACGGCAGTGACGAGGCTCTACTTTGAATATTTTCTAAAGCTAATGAAACACCTTTAGCATGAAAAGTTGGCTACTGAATATGCTGGAGAAAGAGAAGGAAAGTGAGTTAGTGTAGAATGAGAGAGAGAGGACGCAGAGCGTGGGAGACAGGCAGCTGCTCCACAGGAATGCACAAAGCAAGTTCAATTCCGTCACGTTGTAGAAAAAGGGAAAAGGCTGGTCAGGCACCTGACGTGCTCTGCCACATTCCTGACACAACTGGATTTGTAGACAATAGAGAGGGTGAGAAAGAAAAAAAAATAACAGTGATGAAATATTTTTTTTTTTAGGTTCACTAAATGTATTTTGAAAAGTCGTGAAATGTCTCTTACAAAGGAGCATAAAATTCAGAATGTGAACTCCAAATTATTGGAAAGACACAAAGGTGAAAAACGTGACGGACTTTTAATCTGGAAAATGGAACATAGTAGGTTCATGATACTATGACTGTCTACATTATAATCAGAATATACAAAAAATTCAAAAGGAGACTGGAAGAATGGGATCTCTGATGCTTTAAACTAGATCTACAGAAGTTGAGCAAAAAAATTCAATACTAATGCAAAGTTAAAACTTCCTTAGTAAGTAAAAATTATTGCTCTGTGCCATAAAAGCTAGGTTGGGTTTGATAGAAGAGATCAGCTAAGGAAATGCAGAAAATCATCATGTTTTCCCCCTTATGATAAATTCTGATTTTTTTCATTAAAATGATGAAAAACAGACAGGATTCAGGAAACCAAAAGCCCAATAATGACTGTAACTTTCTGTAAATTATTAACTACATGCTTGTCTCTTAAATTAATTGCAATATGAATGTTGATCTTCTCATGAGAACCCACTTATTCTCCTAAATACATGAATTCTCCCTTCCCTGTAAGAATAAAAAAGCTTATAATTACATTTAAGGAATTTTCACCTTTATAAGATACATTATTAAATGAGAACAAATGATAAATGGGAGAAAAAATAACCTAACATAAAAATGCTGCTAATGTTCTTATTCTGTATTTCTTACTAAACCAGGGAAATACTATACAGTTCTTCTATGCCAATCCCCTCTGGAGATCTGATTGAGCATTACGTTGTTTTAACTCATCTTGAAGGATTTGTTGTATTCGAGTTAACGGTCTCTACTTTCTCAAGAGTACACATCACATAAATAGCAAATGACAATGCACTGAGAGGGAACCAATAGCAACAACAAAATTTCATGCTTGCAACGTTCTTCCATTAACATGTCATCAACAGAGGTCTCTGGACTGTAACCAGGACAAGGAGAAAACATGGTAGCTTATGCTCCTGTTGTTCTGTTTTGTTTTGTTGTTTTGTTTTGTTTTTCTAATGAAGGTAAGAGTTTTACCAGCCCACCCTTTAACCCCAACACATATATGACTTTGACATCTGTGCGATATCAGCCAGATCGGTACTGTTATCGGCTGGAAGTAGAAAATGCCATAGCTGGATAAGAATCCAGATAGAGAAACATGAAGGGAAGAGGCACCTGGAACAACTTGAGGAAGCATCTCGCTAGAAGAACACAGAGAAAGTGTCACAGTGGGAAGTGACTCAGCCATGCACCAGGAGGCAGATTCCCCAGCAGGACTGATGTCACATGACTTCACTTCTCTGCCTGGGTCCTCGTCTCCCCATTCCGCTTCCAGTGGGTCTTGGCGGCAGGTGGCTGGCAGCTGAGAAAGGGATCACAAAGGGTAAACAACTTCCAAAGTGACTCCGAGGTGTGGAGGCTCCCTACCTTCACCAAGACCCAGGAAGCGTCACCTACATTCACATGGCCATTTTCTCTGAACCTGTCCTGGTAGACATTGGGATTACACGTGTGTTTCCTATGAAAGCATTAGGTTACGCAGCGGTGATTTCAAGATGGAGTACCATGTAACTGTGGTGTTTGGAGAGTTCCTTCTACGAGCACATCCTGTTTTGCTGTGACTCAATCTTTACCTGCAAGCACATTGAGCCTTGTTGTTACTTCATCTTTGCTCTTTTCTCCTGAACTGAACTTCAAACCAGCCTCTTACTTTTTATGGAGGTAGAGGTAGATTAGACATCTGGCTCTTGCTTACATTCTTGCACAAACACTGACATATCCAAATGTCACCCTTTTTAGAGTCCATGTCATATCCATTACCTTTGGTTAAAAAAAAAAAAAAAAAAAAAAAACAATAAAAGGAACATCATGAGTAAACAAAAGTAAACTCTACCAGTCCAGGCTTCCTCCTCACACTTGTCAGCCTCTCGTGATCAGAAACCTACTTGGTCAATTAAAAGCCATCTAAGTATTTGTACATGTGTGCTTATATTTTCTTAAATTTTAATATGCATACTCATTTCTTTGATGGCCTAATTCACTGCACGAGCAAACATATGATGTCAGATACAAACAGTGACCGCCTGTAACCTGAACAATTTCACAGTCTTGTCAGGGGAAAATGGCATATACTTAAACGATTCTAATACAGTGTGGAATATAAACCACAGACAAGATCTTTCTGCAAAATGCCATCATAACACAGGAAATGCTAAACTTATGCCAGTTGGGGGTTGGAGGAGTGTTCACAAAAGCTAAGGAAGGATCCTTTGAGCTGGGTCAATGGTTCTGACTCCTGGTTCATTAGCTGTGAAAAGACATCAGTGTTCATGCCCTAACCTGAAAATTCTGATCCAATTGGGCTTAATATGCACAAAATCACTAATATATCCCAGATATGAATCTTAGCTATTATACCTTTTTTATTATCAAATAGGATGAGAATAGTTTCTCTTTTCGGGATATACTGTGGTATTTTAGTAAATATTTTTAGCTACTCCATAGTAAAAGGATCTGTTTTATTTCTTCAACTACTAGCTACAATTAAGCATATTAGCCAATGGTTAAGGAGATATGAATGATTTTATTTAACCAAATAAAATGTAGTTCATGCACATTCATGAAGAAACTACATTTGGATATTTGGATGTTTATATTTTGTTAGAAGAAGACACTATTAGAACATTAATGGAACATAACAATCTACCACTGTTTACACTAGATATCAATTTTATTGCAATCTAAAGTAATTCACTCCTTTCCTAAGGAGCACCATCATATATTTTTAAAGTAACTAACATGTGAAAGAAGATTTAAAGAGTCCAACATTCATGGAATTCGAAGTACAATGTGTTTTAAAAATAATTTGTGTTTGCAAATAAAAAACATAGCTGTGACCATTTAATGGCGATAAACATTATGTTCTCAGAGAGAGTTCTGTAGATCTTTACCATCATGTTGAGAGGCATGTTAATCTCCTGACCTGTTCATTTTTTTTGTTGTTGTTGTTGTTTATTTGAGGATAACAAGGGGGTAGAGATTGTTTCTCTATTTTCTTAAAAAGTAACCTCTGTCCCTGAGGACCTTGACATACCAAACCACATCATTTCCAGACCTGGGTCATATTTGAAGGGGTGTGTGGGCACAATACGGCATCAACAAAAATAAGCTGAAGTCCCCCTACATCCCAGGCACTGTAACTCCTGGTGACAGATTCAGGGCTGCTCCTAATCAATTTCACACCAGGGAGGTACACACAGTGAAAACATCCAGATTGGGAGCTGCACGACGTCTCCTGGAAAAGGTCTGAAAATCTGGGACTTTCTAGCACCACCGCTCTGTGCCAAAAACACAAAAACATATGCTTCCCTCTCCCCTTTTTAAGTAGAGAAATTAGCCTATGTTACACTGGTGTCATTTCACAGACCTGTGTCACTCGGGGGTGATAGAGGGTTTGGCATTTCTAAGCGTAGAGAAGAAACATCACTCAGTGGTTTTTATTCCAGAAGCAAATTAGAAACAGTTTTCTTCCAAGTTTCTCCTCTTTTTTTAAATATAATTTTCAGAATTAATAATTATCTTTCTGAATTATTACCCTTATTGACCTAAATTTATTCTGCTAATTTTTAGCTTCTAATAAAGATAGGCAAAAAAGAGGTAAAATCTGGTATCTCACAGCCAAATGGGAAAGTTGGATCTGCAGAATCACTAGACTAATTTGGTATAAATTTCATGCAACATAAAGAAATTAATTTCTTTGTCAGCATCATTTACATACACATTAACTAAAAGACTGTCGAACCTTTAGTCAGAATTAAAATATAGTATTCAATAGGAGTTTAATATTTCAGATAATTGAAAAAATAAGTCTAGAGATCCGAGACTCTGTATTTTTCAGGTGACTTTTAGTGACATTGATGAGAATAGTGGATCAGATTAGTTTCCATGCTCAACAGCTGTGTGAAGATTCATTTTGCACTGTAAGGGAAGGTGAATGATCGTCTAGAAGGTGAAACTGAAATTAATGCCAAAAGTAGACTCTATAGCACAAGGGGGGAAAAGATGGAAATAGCCAACATGATCCAATATGTTTATCAGGGTGTAACAGTAAAATAAGAAATGTAGGCTTCAATATAAATCATAATCATCATTTGGCTAAGTTCTCTCACTTTAAAAGGTAATGAAATTATAGACAAATATCGACTAATGGTTTTATCTGGTTTGATTTTCTTGAACTATCTGCATCAGATAAATCAATAATCCTTTAATTACACAACACAGAAAGACCTAACAGGTGTGAAGCATTGAAAGTGGTTTGGGTGGCGCCTGTGGCTCAAAGGAGTAGGGCGCCAGCTTCATATGCCAGAGGTGGTGGATTCAAATCCAGCCCTGGCCAAAAACTGCAAAAAAAAAAAAAAATAATAATAATAATAATAAAAACAACTCCTTACCTTTGTCCAAGAAGTCAAAGGAGTCACTACCTTAACTGAAAAAGGAGCAACAAATCCCTCTCCACTATATGTCAAACTCTGCCCATGAGAACGTGCATTTGACCAGACACTGCAACTAAGCTGTAGGTTTTGGTATAATGTACTAGGAGGGGGTTGGAACATCATTACCTTTGTTTATTCATACAACTTTACCTGAAGGTAGGGTCTACATTTATGCCATGAAGATTATACTGATTGTTTTGAAAAGCAATCCCATAAAAATTGATTCTCATTCCTAGTGCTCCCAGAAATTAAATCTCCTTTTGTTAGAGTATAAGAAAGGATGTTTTTCTAAAGCCTCACTCTGCTTCTCATTGTAGAACCCATTGAGGGCTCAACCTAGGCAAATTTCTGATTTTTTTCAACATATTTTAAGGGTTGTCAAAGTATTTAGCCTTCATTTTAGTGCCTTACCCTGCCCGTCTCTCCCAGTGGCCATAAATGAATTCCTTGTACTAAAGTCAGGAGGATTTTAGAAATTCATGAAATGTCTTTCCTAGAAGTCAGGAAAATATTCCATTTACTTCATGGAATTTCATGGGTGTGTCTTATGTTGTCAATTTCTTTACATATGTATATTATATATGTAATAATATATATACATATTTTCAATATTAGCAACCACTGGTCTTAATAATCATTGACATTCACGTTAAAGTAGCTGTCAATTACTTTGTTTTTGTTGTATATCAGGTAGAAGATAAAGAAATCCATAGAACAAAAGAATCATCTAGAAACACAGACTACTCCAGCTATTACTTTCAATAAAAATTAAAGTATGTCCTAAATTTCACAGAAACAAAACAAAACTTTGAGACAATTAATTCAAAATCCAATTAACACTGTATTAGCAATTTTTTGTATTAAATACAACAGCAGTTACATTTTATCTCAACAATCTCACAAATGTGCCAGTTGGGTCTATTATGTGCTGAAGTTTGCCTAGACACAGAAGAATGTGACTCATCTGAGGATTAGTACTGATTTTCAATCTATTTGTGAAAATATTAGTTGCCAGTCAAAGGAATTCTTTCTATTCAATTCATGTGGGTTCAGAACAGTATCAGAAGACACTATTTGAAAGCAGCCATAGTTCTGGCCTACTTTATTTGAAGGGAAAGCAAGTGGGAGAAGGCTTAGACTGTTAGACTAAGTGGTGGAGAATTGTTCAACGTAGCAAATGCCTTCTCCATAAAGGGGTTTCCATCAGCACCACGTGGGAGCCAGAATAGCCATACACCAACTACGGATGGCCTCCTTTCATGACTGTGTTTTATTTTATTTCATTTCATTGTATTATTTTATTGAGTGGTGACGGAAGAACCTTCAGCTATTTGCTGGGGGTTTCCAATAAATGCTCTGTACATTTATTTAAATAACCTTGGCGCTAAATTGTGTTACAGGCAGTTTGAGTAAGAAACATTCTATGGCTCGAAGATGTGAAAACACACAATAAACTCCTGATTTGAGAATGGTATGTTTAGGGACATTGATCTTAAGTACTGTTAATGGAAGTGTTATCTAAATCTCATTCATGTAATGAAAATTTCTCCAGCTGTTAAACCACTGAATCTTCTGTCACTTTGATATAGAGGTTCGACAACAAAATGGATTGCCTTGTCCATCAAATGTGCTAGAAGAGAATATCCTAGTCACATTTGGGAGAGGAATGACACTGAAATATGGAGTAAAGGTCACAAGGAATTGGAGGAAATCAGAAAAACTCTAATCACTGGGGAAAGGGCAAAAAGAAGGCAAATTTGATACTATAGAGGCTGGTAGAATCTTAAAAGTACGGCAGTGTCGAGCCCTAAAATACTCTCTCTAAGAAATTTGTTAAACACAATTGTTGAACAAGAGATAGTAACTGTAAATTGGGGAGCATTTCTTTTGTTCAACATTCAGTTTGAAACACCCGAAGTTTGTATAGATTCAAAAGCAAATCTCTCTAATTTCCATGCTCACTGCCCGTGAGCTTCATTTGATACCCTGTGTTGTTGTTGCTTTGGATTTTGACTTTGTTATTTCACTGTTGCTGGAGTTTTCTTCTCACAGTAGCAAAAGCATTGACAAAACACATTTAAAGATGGTCTTCTTTATGAACACTTCATCACAGAATGCCAGGAAATGGAAGGCCAAATAAAGACGGATATACTTATTTATTGCTAATTTTCATAGAAATATAAAATGCCATTTTTCTCACCATGCAAGAGGCTAAACTCAGATATGGATACTATGAGCAGAAGTTGTTTAAGAATCATAGACATTAAAACATTCAGACATGCATTGGATCCAACTGGACTGCTTTTGTTTTTTTGTTTTTGTTTTGTTTTGTTTCAGCACAGTAATTATAGCTCTGAAAAGATGAAGGGACTTAGCCAATAGCGAACCTACATAAAGTAGTAAAAAAGAAACAAAAAAAGGTGCCTATCTCTGAAAGGAGAGGAAGAATCACCTTTTCATTGTATGTCTCTGCTTCCTTTTTTACACTTGCCATGGATAACATCTGCTTCACAGTCCTATATAAATATAAAAATATTATTTTAAATTTTTCCAATTGTCTATTAAGTACTCATCTTCCTTACTGACAAAAAAAAAAAGAAAAAGTGTTATTTTCTCCCTCAGATGCCCTTTCCCCCCACACACAAATTGTCTTTAATTGACAAGAAAACCTCAGAGGTTTTCTTTCATCCCCAGGTTTAATTGTCAGTAGCTTGCTGCTGACCGTGAGCTTTACCAGTAATGTAAACAGTCAGTTAACATGGATTTTGTGTATTGCATGTGTTATATATTTCTCCTTCTGTTCCTCTTCCTTCTCTCATTTGAACTATTTGAAGTCGATGAAAGAGTTGCAAGAAGGAAAAAAAGGCAAACAAAAAAGAGCCTGGAGGGGTGAGGAAGTCGGTCAAAGGGAACAAACTGTCAAGTAGAAGGCCAGGATGTTGTGGGGCTATCACATACGGTGTGATGACTGCAATTAATAATGCTTTGCTGTTTAGGCCAGGTGTGGGGCTCAGGCCTGTACTCCTAGCACTGTGGGAGGCCAACACAGGTGGATTGCTTGAGCTCAGTATTTCTAGACCAGCCTGAGTAAGACCGAGCCGGTGTTGTGGCAGGCACCTGTAGTCCCAGCAACTTGGGAGGCTATGGCAGGAGGATCACTTGAGCCTAAGAGTTTGAGGTTGCTGTGAGCTATGACACAAAGGTGTTCTACTGAGAGTGACAAGTGAAACTCTGTCTGAAAATAAATAAATAAACAATGCTTTATTTACTAGAAATTTGATTTTAAAAAGCAACTTTTAAGTGTTTTCTACACACACACTCACACACAATGTCTATGTGAGGTGAAGTATACGTTAATTTGCCTGTAAATGTATGTGTTAATATACGTTACTGAATATAATAAAAATAGAACCTGAGTATAATAAAAATAAGCATGTTGCAAAAATTGTGTCATGAGTAATTAATAGAGAATGATTTATATACTTTTAACACAAACAGGGCTTATGTTTGAATAAAAGTAAATAGCAGTTCCCCTCTTTGGAGTCTTTTTTGTCCTGTCCAGAATTTATTTTTCCTCAGATGGCCCCAAATACTGTCTTGAACTATGGAAGAACCTCTTAAAATGTTGTCAATCTAGTGTGCTTCAGAGAAAGACTTCCTCAAAGACAAGTTGGCTTCAATTAGAGAGTGTCACTGTGGCCAGATGGAAAGCTCAATTTACATTTAATTTTGTTTTCACTGAATTATCAACTATTCCATTGACAAAGAGAGGTGTGACTTCATGGAGTGAGAAAATGCTATTTTCTGCTCATAGTTGCATTAAAAAAAAAATCAAACCACAGCATGTTGAAATGGAGCGTTTGATAAATCTTTTTAATCATGGTTGCCTGTCTTCTGAGCACCTCCCGCCCCTATTTCTGGCAGTTCACAGAACTTGAATTCTGTTTGTAATTCATTATATGACAATCTGCATAGGAAGAAAACAAAAAAAAACAAAAAAGAAAACAATTTCTCTGCACATTAGAAAGAAACAGTTTTGTGAAGTGCACTTAAATCTATTTAATAACTTTTTTAAGTTTTACATTATCTTCCTTCCTTTTTCCCAAATTCAGAAAGTAGGGACAAATCAAAACTAATACCAAGAGAAAGATGAGAAATAACTCCAGTTTTAAAAAAGTAAAACAAATAATTCTTTAAGAAAAAAATGTACAATTTGTTAAACTTTCGATCTTTACAGAGCAGTAGAGATTCTAGGAGTTGGGGAAAGGAATAAAAACGTATTTAAAGTCTGCTATGTACCAACAAACAGAGATACAGTAGGCACATTTTGCAAATAAGAAAAGTAATAAATTTAAAGTCTGAATATCTTGCCTGAATTTTTACAAGTATTAAATGATAGATTAAGATAGGAACTCTAGTCTCTCTGCTTGCAAAATCCTCACACTTTTCATGGTACCATACATATTACCCAGAGAAGAAATTTGTGCCTCTCCTGGTAAGAACTTATGTGAAGTATCAGGAACTTCAAGATTTACAGCAGAGAAAATCCAATCTAAGAGTGATTAGAATCTACTTCAAGATTTACAGCAGAGAAAATCTAATCTAAGAGTGATTAGAATCTACTTGGATATGCCATTTTCTAGATTGATTTCCTACATTCTAATTGGATTACATATATGATAAATATTTGAATTGTGACCTTATTTTATTCACATGAGAGGGTAATGTGTTGATTGTAAAGGCCCAGGCTTTAGAAAACTTAATTCTAGGAATTTAGTGGCAACAGTAAAAATAGACTCCAGGTATTCCTCAAATGCCTACTAAAAAAAAAAAAAAGGAAAGGAAGGAAAGAAGGGAGGGAGGGAGGGAGGGGAAGGAAGGAAGGAAGGAAGGAAGGAAGGAAGGAAGGAAGGAAGGAAGGAAGGAAGGAAGGTAGGTAGGAAGGAAAGAAGGAAGGAAGGAAGGAAGGAAGGAAGGAAGGAAGGAAGGAAGGAAGGAAAAGAATGAGAGAAAGAGACTAGGCACCAATTTTACCATCTCTCATGTCCTGGAAAATTAAGACTTTCAGTGTGAAAAACGAGAAATATATATGTAATATAGAAGAAATTAAGAAAAAGTCCTGTATATTTGAACGGGAAATATCAGTATTAAATCACAAATGTCCAATTTCGGGGCCGTAAAAAGACTTAGAAACAATAACCTACCCAGTGGTGATTAACAACCCTAGGCCCAAGTTTCAGTCTTAAAATACCATGTCTGTTATAAGAAACAGGACTTTTTGAGAAATGAATGATTCCAGATATGAAGTAAGAAACATACAAGAAGAGTTTGGAAAGTCTTGTCATACCCAGTATCTAGCAAGCTATCAAAACCTAGTGTCATATCTAAAGGGACAAAGGGCAAAAACTGAGCAATTAGAGCTTCTATATGAATAAAAATGACAATGGATTGAAGCACATTAAATATGCTTTTAAAACTAAGTAAATCAAAGAAGACATTTAAACATTTATTCTTTTCTGTAATAAACTATACTACTGGATAATCAATTACTAGATGTCTTCTTTTAAAATTATTTCAGGAAAGTAATTAAAAAATAAATAATAAAATATTACTATTTACAAGCTCCAGTGAATGCATGATTCTGGGATTCTGGCACTGAGCATCAATACATGTGGGTATCAAACAAAAGCAGCCGGGCATGGTAGCTCAGCCTGGACTTCCAGCATCTCTGGAGGCTGGGGTGAGACAATCACTTGAGCCAAGGAGTTCAAGGCGACAGCAACCTGTGGTTGAGACACTGGCTCCATCCAGCCTGGCTGAAAGAGTGAGACCCTATCTGTAAAAAAATAAAAGATATTTTATGTTGCCTCATGAAAAAGACACCCTCCTCCCACTCCCCCTAAAATAATCAACTCTGAGTCTGATCAAGCATTCAGATTTCACTCAGACATCCGTGGACACAAAATAAAGACACAGCAATGGTTTGAACGGCACCATGAGCATGCAGCCAGCAGAATCCAGACTGCTGGGAACACGGCAGATAAAATGCCAAGATTGTTCAGTGGTTAAATTTTAAAGAAAGGAAAGAAGATTCTCTACATTAAGTGGGGCATCAAAGACATATTGAACTTATGAAAAATAAATAAAAATGAGCAATACTTTGGGGATGCTCATTTGGCTAATTAAACCACACAGAAACGCATGCGAGTAATCAACCCCGCCATCAGGGTAGTACTTCCTTTTGGAGAGGGATGGGGCTTCTGGACCTTGTAGCCAACTTCTATTTCTGGACCTCAGTGAGTGTTCACCTTATAAAATATCAATCAGCTAGGAAATATTTATGCGTGGTTTTCTGTAACAGTTTTATTTTACAACCATAAGGACTATAAAGTATACAAAGAACAAAAGTTGCAATGTCAAATAACTCTGAATTCAAATCCCAGCCCACCACTTATTATTTGTGAAACTGGCACATTCATATGTCAGTATTAGTTTTCTCTGGAAGGAAATGTGAATAAAAACAAGAATGCTTACTTGCTAGAATCGTCCTCCGAGTCAAAGGCAATGATGTCTTCAGAGTCTGGCCCAGAGTGGCTACTCTGCTCATGTTACTTCATTCCCCTCCTCTGCCCATGTAGTTCTTATTTTGCTCTAATGCTGTGTGATTCTACCACAGATTACTGATAATTTTGTTCAATTGGGTACTAATTTCAGGTATGTAAATAAACTGCATGTTTCGGAAGACCTATTCTGAATGACCAGACTGCGCCCTTCCAAACTGCAGCTGAATCCTGACAGCAAGTTACTGCCCGCTCCTGAGAGGATGGTTCCTACTCACGCCTCAAATCCCAGAGCACTTCATTACAGAACAGTACCTCTTACTTCTGGTTAAAAATAATAATGATGATTAATATTTTGTGGGGAGATAGGTAATGATTAAGTTTTTGACACTGGCATGTCATTTGTCATTGGGAGCATTCTCCCTTTGCTGAGCGGGCACTCAAAATACATTTTTAATGATTGATTATGTAGAGTTGACTTTAATGGCCTCTCAGGAATGATGGGAACAATTTGAAGTAGAAGGTGATGTCAACATAAGTGTTAAAATTAGGGGAAGTTTTTTTAGTAGTTACTTTTAAGTGGGACTCTGAGAGGGGAAGGCGTGGCCCCAGGGAAAGAGACCCAGGCCACATTGAGGACACCCACCAGAGTCTTGGCCCTAGTCTCACTTCTGATAACAGCTGTCATGTGCTGAGCGTTTGCCATATATGGGGCTAAGAGTTTTCCATTTATTGATTTATTTTATCCTTGCATTGGCTCTGAGGTGGATATGTCTCCAGTTCACACATGGAAAAACTGTCTCATAGGAATGTCTGTCAGTAAAAACAAGAAGGCCTCTTATCTAGTGCAAAGAGGAGCTGGAAATTCAAACCTACTATAACCAAACTCTAAAACTCTTTCACTTAACTAGGCGATCTCTGAAATTCCTCCCAGTGCAATAGTCTGTGATTTATGAAATCTCTTCCCCACATGAATTTCCAGGGATCTATTGACCTGGAGGTTGAGCTCAGTGGCACACGTCCTCTTTGTTTAGTTTATGTCCTTAACTCATGTCAGTATCTGAAAACCTCACTCGTTCCAGGAACACAGAACCCGGGACAAGGTCCTCCCCACACAGCGACAGCATGCCAACATCGATGGAAACTGAGAATTTGAAGATCAAATTTGCTGGAAACTTTTCTCAAGCCCTTTTCTATTCCTAGAAATCAGGCTCTTAATATTGAACTTGACTGTAATTCCTTATAATGTTTACCTAAAAAAAAAAAAAAAAAAAAAAAAAAAAAAAAAAAACTTTGGGAAAGAAAAAATATCCCCTTCTAGAGTATTTGGGTAGCTCTGCTTGCTTTACAAAACAGAGCAACAATTACATTTTTTAAATTAGTCACAGGCTTATCAGCTCCTGGTAGTGGAAAATAACCCAGTGGACCCTGTCATGTAACATTAGGGTAATAGGTTTTGAGCGAGTGACATGTTTATATTCCAAGACAGATCTACGTGAATTTCTTCATTATTTTCTGCATAGCGTTTTGGAACTTACCTTGCGTTATTCAATCCAGTTTACCAGAAGGTTGCATGTTTCTGCCTCCATCTTTCTAATGAAACCCTTATGTTCTGAGGTCAGGTCCTCATTACCACTTGCATGAACTTTTTTAATCTCCCAGTCGGTAACCCTCCTTCCAGCCAATTTTGTCCCTGATCCATTCAACTCATTACTGCCAGATTAATCTTTCCAAGGAACTGCTCTATTTAAGTTACCTTCCTGATATAAAAACATATAACGGATCTTCTGCTCACAGAGCAAAAATCAAAATTGTTAATAGGGGCTTTCTATGAACCTTGACCTGGGTTTAAACCCTCTTTCAGCCTTGTTTTCTCCTGATCACCTTCACACAACATAGGCCAAGTTGACTGAGTGTCTACCATGAGATCTAACTTTTAGGGCTGCTGTTTCCCTTCTGGGGATTTCTTTTTCACCTTGTCTCCACGAGCAAATATTCTCGAGGCCTGTTCAGTGGTTCTAACAAGCAAGTAAGAAACCCCTCATGAAGCTATAACCCAGTTATAACCTAAGAGTAGGGGGAAGGGGGAGAGGGAGGGGAGAGAGGGAGGAGGATGGGCAGGGGGAGGGGGATCACACCTGCGGTGCATCTTACAAGGGTACACGTGAAACTTAGTAAACATAGAATATAATTGTCTTAACCCAATAACTAAGAAAATGCCAGGAAGGCAATGTTAACTAGTGTGATGAAAATGTGTCAAACTGTTTATAAAACCAGTGTATGGTGCCCCATGATCGCATTGATGTACACAGCTATGATTTAATATTAATTAAAAAAAAAAAAAAGAAAGAAAGAAACCCCTGACGATCTTCAAAACGAGTACTGAGTCCTTGGCCCACTGCAGTGCATCGTAGAATCCTCGCCCTGTGACCTGGCCTACTTTGGCGCATGCTGACTTTGGTTCTGAACGTGAACCCAGATGATATGGAAGCAGCAAAAGACCATCAAAACTTTACCAATGGGCCTGACAGGAGCCAGGACAGGTCACACAGAGCAGACAATTTTGCTGGGAATTGTTGCTGTCAAGAACTGTTCTTGCCTTGGCCAACAAAGAAAGAAAAAAAATACATATTAAAAAAAAAAAAGCATACCCTTAATTCTGGACACGGAAAAAGAAAATACAGCATTTTCAAGGGAGCCAGCAAAAGAGCTACAGGAAAGTAGTAAGTAAGATTCAGCGTTTTAGGTCGAGAACACGCGGACAAATCATTCTTCTGAATGTAATTTTTCAGGCGAACAATTCTCCATGTTCTCAAATCCTATAGTTCATTTCTTAATAGTTTCCCCCAAACCTCATAGAAAATATATGAGAACTTTGGGAAAGAAAAATATCCCCTTCTAGAGCATTTGGGAAGCTGTGCTTGCTTTACCAAGTACGTTGTGTGGAAGAATGTGGAGGGGAGCTAGAGTGTTCTTAGAACCCTGTGAGCACTTTTTAGAAGTGGCAGGTAAAATAACAGTTCTGCGAAGCCCCAAGCACACTGCACCCCGGGCCTGACACAGCTGTAATAATGCAGCACAAAACCATGGCATCGGCAGAGGAGGAGCAATGGGGGGGTATTTGTATTAAGTGAGAGAAGATTTATAGATAAATCACTGGAGAAGAGTTATAGTGAATCGTGTGTTTGCTAACAAAAGGTGTGGAGAGCAATATTTTTTCTCTGCTTTGTCAACATCTAATGCCTATTTATCTCTGTTACATTCTTTATCCATAGTCACAATCACTCCATAAATTCATCACCATGGATTGTGAAGCTTAAGACAAGGTTAGGAAGCTTATGAAAAGAGTCAGTAATCTATCCAACAGAGGGCTGAGAAATGTTAATGGTGGTAACCTGGTGCACAGGGGACCCGGTTTCCATTACAAAAGTGACTGGCCATCAGTCACCCTCGCACTGGGCCATCCTGAAAAATTCTGTGAGCTTAAGAAGGCTGGGAACAAACACTGCACAGATCAGAGCTGCCAGGCCAGGAAACAGCTGCTTCTGAAATTTTGTGTTAGAAAGTGGGCTAGAGTGAATCTCGGTCAGAACACGAGGCAAGTCCCCAGGTGGCAGAGACACCCGTGTGGTGTTTTGTAGCTGGCTGGCTGCCGTGTGTGCCATGACAGCGCTTAACAATGAGCTGCACTGACCTGACAGGGCAGACACTGTCAGGAAGGCGGATTTCCCAGGGTGACACCTGTCCTTGCATTCCCAGTGTGCTGACCTCTGAGATTTCCTCAAATGTGGGAAACTCAACTACATCAGCAATGGTAGTGGGGACAGAAAAAAAAAAAAAAAAAAAAAAAAAAAAGAATTCTGGTCGATTAGCGCTGGTCTCTGGCTGGCCCTTTCAACCAC
>CAUYPK010039662.1:0-20611 GCA_963574355.1 Loris lydekkerianus | reverse complement strand
CAAAGAGGGGAGAAGGGGAGGGGCAGAGGAAGGAGAAAGCACCCCTACCCAGGTGAGCTGTGGAGGAACACAGAGGGGAGGAAGGGAGGGGCAGAGGAAGGAGACGGCACCCCTACCCAGGTGAGCTGTGGAGGACCACAGAGGGGAAGAGGGGAGGGGCAGAGGAAGGCGACGGCACCCCTGCCCAGTGTTAGTTGTGGAGGAACACAGAGGTGAGGAAGGAAGGGGCAGAGGAAGGAGACGGCATCCCTGCACAGTGTCAGCTGTGGAGGAACACAGAGGGGAGGAGGGGAGGGGCAGAGGAAGGAGACGGCACCCCTGCCCAGTGTCAGCTGTGGAGGACCACAGAGGGGAGGAGGGGAGGGGCAGAGGAAGGAGAACGCACCCCTGCCCAGAGGCAGCTGGGGGGGAACCCAGGGGGGTGCAGGGGAGGGGCCGAGGAAGGCGCCGGCACCCCTGCCCAGTGTCAGCTGTGGAGGACCACAGAGGGGAGGAGGGGAGGGGCAGAGGAAGGAGAAAGCACCCCTGCCCAGGTGAGCTGTGGAAGACCACAGAGGGGAGGAAGGGAGGGGCAGAGGAAGGAGACAGCACCCCTGCCCAGATGAACTGTGGAGGAATACAGAGGGAAGGAGGGGAGGGGCAGATGAAGGAGACGGCACCCCCGCCCACATGAACTGTGGAGGAACACAGAGGGAAGGAGGGGAGGGGCAGAGGAAGGAGACGGCACCCCTGCCCAGTGTCAGCTGTGGAGGAACACAGAGGGAGGAATGGAGGGGCAGAGCATGGAGTTAGCACCCCTGCCCAGTGTCAGCTGCGGAGCATCACAGAGGGGAGGAGGGGAGGGGCAGAGTAAGGAGAAAGCACCCCTGCCCAGGTGAGCTGTGGAGGACCACAGAGGGGAGGAAGGAAGGGGCAGAGCATGGAGTTAGCACCCCTGCCCAGTGTCAGCTGTGGAGTATCACAGCGGGGAGGAGGGGAGGAGCAGAGGAAGGAGACGGCACCCCTGCCCAGGTGAGCTGTGGAGGACCACAGAGGGGAGGAGGGGCGGGGCAGAGGAAGGAGACGGCACCCCTGCCCAGGTGAGCTGTGGAGGATCACAGAGGGGAGGAGGGGAGGGGGAGAAGAAGGAGACGGCACCCCTGCCCAGTGTCCGCTGTGGAGGAACACAGAGGGGAGGAAGAGAGGGGCAGAGGAAGGAGACGGCACCCCTGCCCAGGTTAGCTGTGGAGGACCACAGGGGGGAGGAGGGTAGGGGCAGAAGAAGGAGATGGCACCCCTGCCCAGTGTCAGCTGTGGAGGATCACAGAGGGGAGGAGGGGAGGGGCAGAGGAAGGAGATGGCACCCCTGCCCTGTGTCAGCTGTGGAAGAACACAGAGGGGAGGAGGGGAGGGGCAGAGGAAGGAGAGGGCACCCCTGCCCAGGTTAGCTGTGGAGGAACACAGAGGGAAGGAGGGGAGAGGCAGAGGAATCAGGGAGAGGGAGGATCCTGTTCCCCTGTTCTCTCTGCCTTCTCTGTCCCCAAGTTCTGCTATCTTAATGGCCCATTTTGATCCTTTCTGGTCACCCCTTCCCCAATTTCAGCCTCACAAGTCCTTTCTATCCTCTCTGCTAACCCACCATGTCTCTTCCATTCCTCTCCAACCCTGGGGAATGTGAGTGAGACTTGGCAGTTGGTCCAGGCCAGGGAAACTAGGAGATTGGATTCCAGCCAAGAGCCAAAGGCAGTCTGAGTCCAGCTGCCCAGTGCCATTTCCTGAGTGCTAGAGCTTTCTTGGTGATTCCCCTTCCTCTCCACATGTCAAGGGCAAGGAAGTCTGGGAAGTGCTTGAAAATGATCCCTCGATGCCAACCCTACTGGCCTTAGTCCACTTTCAGAGTCAGATGAAATCATTGGGGTCTCCTGGTTTAACCACATGGATGAGCTAAGTTCACTATTACTGTTAACATTTAGGTATTTAAGTCAAACTTTCATGATCTTAATGTGAATATTTGATTGGAAATATTCTTCCTTAAGTTCTCTAAAATGTTCACACCAAAGGATGGGAAGTGATAGGATTTTGAGGAAAAGGCTGTCCTGATTCATCCTGGAATTTAGAATATGAAGTACATTTCTTTGCTAAATAGCTTCATGTCTCGAGAACAAGAAATCACTTTGTTATGGTTTTGAGACAGCAAAGAGTGGGTAAAATCCTTCAAAACCTCCCAACTATGACAATTGTCAAGAGGAAGAGGGAAACCGAGAGTGACTTTTACATTTTCATTTATTTGCTTAGGATATTTTTGTGATTACAAAACCAGAGCCTGGGAGAGGAGAGTGGCAGCTACAGGAGGGGGAGTCAGGGGAGAGAGGGGGAAACGGGCATTGGGAGAAAGACAAAGTGAGAAAAAAATCCCACACAGCACACCCAGCCCAATGGCCCAGAATCTCTCCCACATCTGCAGAATCAGAAACACTTATTAATAGCCAGCAAAAGGCAAAGAGGAAGTGTCTCATTGTCTGCCGCTGTCATTCCTCACTCTGACGAGCACTTAAAATGTCAAGACCCCTTTCAGCAGCTATGCACAAGCAATCAGGCCCTCTCATCGGTCACTGCGATTTCCCAGCCGCTGCGTCTCACTCCTTACAGCTTCTCTCTGCACTGTGTTTGGAGACAAGGCACGTGTGAGCCCACAAACAAGCTCTGTCTATTGGAAGGATGGCCCGTGTCAAGCGGCCCAGGAGACAGGGGAGGGACGGGCTCAGGGCAGGGGGAGGGAAGGGAGGCCAGATCCTGCCCAGCCTGCTCTAGGATGTTGGAGAAAAGGGGACATTTGGAGGATTGAGAGTCGGGGGGTTGGGAGATGAGGGCTAGAAAGGGAGGGGCTACCTTGAACTAGCCATTATGGAAAGGAG
Organism: Loris lydekkerianus; assembly: GCA_963574355.1. Classification (NCBI taxonomy): domain Eukaryota; kingdom Metazoa; phylum Chordata; class Mammalia; order Primates; family Lorisidae; genus Loris; species Loris lydekkerianus. The sequence continues at coordinate 17,717 of CAUYPK010039662.1, read as the reverse complement.
AATCCACAGGTCAATTTTAGACAACAAAGGATTGTTTCCCTTAGGTGGGAGTTCTGATGAGTCTCTCTTTTGAGCACAGAATAATATGGAATGGGCTGGAGCTGCAGCAGGTGAGATTTAGGTGAGATAGAAAGAAGGACCTCCTAATCTGCAGTGGTGGCTATGAAACTGCACTGGGCTGGAAAACCCCCTTTCCTGGGGAACATTTACCTGCTGTTACAGTGCCTCTACCTAACGTGCTTGGGTCCTGGAGCTGGGGAGAAGGGAAATAGAGGAGGGAGTAATGGAGATTCAAGGCTTTCTCCAGCAGGTGGTGTCTACTATTCTATGAGTCTACTGCAGCTGTGGAAAGAAATACCACAGATGGGGTAGCTAGACAATAACAATGCATTGTCCCACGATGCAGGAGGCTGGAAATTCAAGGTCAAGGTGTTGGTAGGGCAGGTTCTTTCTGAAGTGTGAGAGAGAATCTGTTCCAGGCCTCCCCTGCTGGCCTCCTGGTGACCTTTGGCATTCCTCGGCTTGTAGAAGCATCACACCGACTCTGCCTTCCTCTTTAGGCTGTTTATGTCTCTGTCATATCGACTAAAGGTGCCCCCCACTCCAGGATGACCGCCTCTCAACTGATTACATCTATACAGACCTTATTTCCAAATAAGGTCACAGTCTGAGATACTGAGGGTTAAGACATCCACATATAAATGTCAGGGTAACATAATTCAACCCATAATATTCATCAATCAGGAGGATACACAAAACCATCAGGAGAGTGGCCTAGAAAGCCTGGAGTTAGAGAGAAACCCGGTGCCTGTTCCCGTTGCTTCAGCAAAGACATACCTTTGTCTGTTGGAGGAGCCAGGACTAATGTCTCAACTCGGATCTTTTCCACAGCCCCCTCTTTCCTTCCCCGAAGCAGGCAAGACTGCAGCCGACAGTCCCAGCTGTCACTGCTGAAGGTAGCCCATAGTCACCTTAGCCTAATGACCAGCCAGTGACCAAATCATTCTAACCACCAGGAAACTCACAGGCAGGACAGGGGACACGCCTCCAAATTCTTCATTGTAGGTTTCGGGAATGACTTAGCAAACCTGCTCTCACCTATGAAAGGAAAGAAGGGGAAATTATTTTATATCTCTCTTTCCACTGACCTGACTGTGACACAGCCAGGGGATCTGGTTAATGTTCAAAGAAAAATTACCCTGTTGTTCGACAGTCTCCATAACGTCCATCCACTTCAATTAGTTAATAGAATCATGAAATGTCAGTGCTGAAGTATAGAGATAATTCAATCTAAGGACCTCATTTTTTTAGATGAAGAAAGTGATGCTGAGAAATAGGAAAGAGCTGCCTCCCTGTGCGGTTGGTATTCCATGTAGAAGTGAGTGGTTTGGAGGCTCCGGGACCAAGGCTGTCCATTTGGTGAACCTTTACTCAGCACCTGCTGTAATCCAGAGCAAGGCACTGTCCCAGAGGAGGGGGGTTGAGTAGAGCCTAAAATGATACAGCCCCTGCCCCCAGGGAGCCAACTGTCTGTGGGAGAAGCCTGGTGTCCACTGCTGCCGAACCCCACTATGGGGAGCACTCGGGCGTAGCTCCCTCCCCTCTGTGCTCCCTGCAGCCCCTCCCACCTGGGGGCTGGGCTGCCACTCCAGCCTGGAGCATCTGAACTTGACAAGCTGGGGTGCACAGGAAACCTCTGTTGTGGGTCCCATTTGCTCTGCTTTTAAAGGACTGAACTAGAAGAACCCCCCTGAGCAGAAGACATCCACAGTCTGGTCCGTCCATCATTCTGCTCATGGCAATTCCCAGCCTGGCCTCCTCCTCACCATGTCACCAAATGGGCAAGGGGCCTAAAGATGGAGTGTGGGGCTGTACAGAGGCCGGCCATGGCAGTGGGGGCCAAGGTCTGTTGTTTGCAGTTTTCTCAGCCACCGCCTCCCCTTGGCCTCGGCCAGTGAGCACAGCACTCGTAAAATCCACAGCTCCCAGCCTCTGTGTTACCCTTCCCTTTCCCTTCCCAGACCCCAGCAGCCACATCATTCTAGGCTGGGCTGGACATCACACCTGAAGGCAAGCGGAAAGCCAGCGACCTCACTGAGCCGTCTGATTTTCAGGAGCCCCGTGGTCCTGAGTTGTCCCCAGAGGCACCTGGACATCAGCAGGGAAGTGGGTTGGGGTGATGGGCTGGCTGCTCCCTCCTACTGCCCCACTCCTGAGACCAGCAGGCACTAGGTTCCTCCTTGGAGGGAAGGAAGCAGCACGGAATGAGGGAGTGGGGTTTGAGTTCTACAAGGAGGTGTCACAGGGATGGGGATTTAAAAATAAACAGAGGAGCCAGCAGTGTCTTTTTAGCGATAGTCATGGTAACGGACACTGCTGGAATCACAGCCGGCATGGGGCCTGTTCCCGAGCCTCCGGAGGGGAGACGTATGCAGAGTTACACCATCTCCTGTTCTCGTTAGTTGTCCTTGTTGTTGTTGTTTTAAATTCTCCAGGGCTAGGAATGCTGCAAAGCCAAGCCCCAGAGCGCACCCTACGTCCTCACATGCACATTGTGGCCCCTCTAACGTGCCCACAGAGCCAGCGCACCCTCAGAAACGGGCTCCTACATGAGCAAAAGGACACACCCTGCTGTGCTCATGTGCTCGCACCAGCAGGAACACAGGCGTATGCGCCTGTAGCTTTGCTCAATCCTACACGTGCTTAAGAACACGTACTATCCTAGCGGGACATAGGACAGAGACTTGAACTCAAGCCTCCTGCTGCTCTCTCTGCCTCTGTAAAAGCTTTCACGCCTGCGGGGACTCAGTTTTCATCTGATTTCTTTTCTACATGTTTATATACCTTAGCCTCAAGGGAAGTCTCATGGGCTCACGTGCTGTGTGGATGTCCTCACTTCCAAGGTCTTACATAGATGTGGAAACACACTTGTGTATCCAAGTTCACATGATCGATGTGTTTCCTTACTCCACCTGCTTGGGCACATGGAACTGTGTTCTGCATCTGCTCCCTGAGAGGCACGTGCTTGACCAAAAGTGAGAGCTTGCTTGCCACCTCCTCTTCCGGTTTGTCACAGCCATGAAGCCACACATGCATTGTTCAAGTGCACGTGCTCCAGCACAGACCTGCCAAAACATGTGTCTCCAGTTATCTTCCCTACCTGGAGCTGGCTCCCTTGTATCCCCTCCCTTGCCGTCACTCTTTCTTCAGCAAAGCACACCAAGTTAATGCCTTTCATATGTCCCACAAAAGGTGGGCAGAAGAAAAGCAGAGTCACGGGCAGGCCCAGGCTCAGCTTTGAGGCCCTTGCGTTCCCCGGGGAGCAAAATCAAGCAGAGATGCACAGCAAGAGCCAGTATGTTTTTTAAAAATTGCACAAGTCTCTCAAGGAGGCAGAAAAATCAAAGCATCATCATTTAAAATCTCCACACAACAGAAGGAAGAATAGACAGAGAGATCTCAGAAAAGGCTGCGGTTTCCCCACTCCTTCCCTCCCTAGAAGACAAGACAACCAGAAAACAGATCCAAAAACAAATTTGGACTGAAAGGAACAATTGTCGAGTGAATAGCTCCAGGCTTTCTTCTCACCCCTGGCCATGTGCTCCCCACCCACAGGACAGGATTGAGAAGGGACCATGGCAGGAGCTGTCAACGGTGCAGCCTGGGATGGGCTGACCTAAGTGATGAGGGCCTTGTTCCCGGGGAAGAAGGAAGAAAACCTCAGCCTTCAAGGAAACAGTCCTATATTTGAGGCCAGGGTCTCCCATTTAATAGCTGCATGACCTTGAACAAGGCCGTTAACTTCTGGATAAATGCAAGCTTCCTAGTTCCAGGCCTGGTTGTGAGGCTCAAATGAGGTGCCATAAAATCATTTCATAACTTAAATAAGTGTCTAGCAAATGACCAAGGCAAGATCTCTGGATTCCAGAACATAGGAGGTCTTCAGGCTCTGGACTTCAGTTACAAGAGATGTTCAGAATGTCACCCAAGCAGGCTCTGGGCCTCCACTCGAGGGGAAGCAAAGGCGGGTAAGGAGAAAGGGAGAGTGGACGTCACTAGTGCCTTTATCTGCCTGGATGCTGGTTGATGAGCTTTTCCTAAGGAAGACCCCAGCTCCTTGCCCACTGATACGGAAGTTCTCCTCTCTCCTATCCATCCTGCAATCAATGAATAGGTTTTTATTGTCTGCATATCCACGCTTGGCCCCATACTAAAGCTTAATTTGAGATCTGTGTCCTATGACTGGCTCCCTGCCTGCTACTAAGTGCTGAGGTTCAGTTACAACAGACTCTCACTTGGGAAAAATTAAAGCGTCCTTGTCTTCAATTGTTCAGGCTGCCACAACAGAATACCATAGGCTGGGTGGCATAACAGCAATTTATTTTTTGGAGGTCAGCATGCAGGCAACTTCAGTTCCAGGTGAGGGTCCTCTTCCTGGTTCACAGATGGCCACTTTCTCCCCATGCCCTCACAAGGCCTTCCTTCTGTACACCAACAGAGAGAGAGGTCTCTACTATCTCTTCCTCCTCTTATAAGGCTATAAGTCCTATTGACTACTGCCCTACTGTTATGATCTCACTTAACCTTCATTACATGTTTATAGGCCCTGTCTTCAAGTATAGTCATAGTGGGAGTTAGGGCTTCAATGTAGGAATTTGGGCAGGGACACAATTCAGCCCATAATAATCCTTACCCTATCTGCCATCCTGCTTGAAGGTAGATATCATTCAAAGCAGGGAAGCCTAGAAGAGGGTTGCTTATGGGAATTCTGTACTAAAAAAGCATAGAGGATACTGCACTGTCTGAGAGCAAGGAGAGAGCATTCAGACATCATTCTTGAGTTATGCACACGTAGCTAGCAAATATGAATGAGAGCAAGGACTCAAACCTGGGATCCTTTCTGTTTCAAGAAAACTAGAATCCAGTGAGTAGATGTCAGAAAAGATCAACTGCTGGGCCACACAAAGAAGGGTGCTGAATACACTATCCTTCCCTTGGAGACAGTAACTGTGAGGCACACATAGAATGCTAGGCAGGACCAGAAGGCACCCGTGTCTGCAGATCACCTACATTCCTTTCAATGTCTACCTGAAATACCATCTCCTCTGTGTGCTATCCCTAGCTCTAAACACACACACACAGGCACATACCCACATGATATGCAAAAACCATGACTTTATATTCTATGCATCATAGCAGTTGGTGCCAACCTGTATTGTCACAGCAAATTGCCTATTCCTTTTTTGGTCATTTCCCACTTTTTAGGATGTAAAGTCCTTGACGGCAGGAGCATGTCCATCTGGTTCATAACTTTAACTCCAGATCAACCGTCCTGATTTGCCTAGGACTGACTGGGCTTCTGGGAAACCAGACTTTTATTCCACAACTGGGACGATATCAGGCGAATGGGGCTGGTTGGTCTCCCTGCCTCAAACAAGGGACACATTCATTGGTTAAATAGGAAACATGCAAATTCTGCAACAGATAAGCAGCAGATCCAGGAAAGGATTACACAAGATCAAAGTGTCGAGGGTGTCAGTGGGAAGCTCCCTGTGCAGACTCTCTAAAGATAAGGCTTTCCACCAGGAAGGAATGATATAACCTAAATCTATACTGTCATGAGCTGAAAGCACAAGAAGTGGTTAAGACTGTTTGAATATGTTACGGTTCACAGGGTTGTAATAGGAGAAGCAAGACCGTTTGGGGGCAATCTATAGTTTCTTACGACTGTTGTACCAAAGGACAATGTATTCTTCAAAAATCCCTGTTAGAGACCAGCCTTGAATTGCATGCCTCATGAGCTGAATCGCTGTTGCCTTTTCTCATATAAATATTACAACAACAGCATTAAAAGAAATTTTAGAGAAGGGAAATTAATCTCTCTAGTTAACTAAACCCAGCCCAACAATTAATTTTATTTTTTATATTACCTTTTAGTCCTCGCTTTTAGTTTAACATAATTATAATCAGAGTGAATATCCAACTTATATGCCATCTTTTTTACCCATAGATTGGGTGGGAAACATTGTCTACATTGTTACATAATCTAAGTACTCAAAGTTTTTAATGGTGGTACAATAGTAACTGGCTTAGCTATTGTTGGCATTTAGATGGCTTCTGGTTTTCTACTAATAATGATAATCCTGTAATAGATATGTGCACATGCACTTCCTTTGCCTTCTCCTGTACTATTTCCTTGGGATGAAGTCCTAGAATTGAGATTATTGGGCCAAAGGATCAAATAATTTTTATGACTCTTTCATGCCACCACCAAATATTTGCTGAACACCTACTATGTTCCAGAAACAGTGGCAGGACCTGGCGATACACAAATGAAAGATGAGCTTCTGTCATCATCAGGAGTCTCACAGTCTAACGGGGACACAGACATATAAATGATCCCATTTATGAATGCTCCAATTACGGCAGACTCCATATTATAGGTACCTGGGCAGAGGGATTCCCGCTGATCCAAGCAAGAAGGACGTGGCAAGCAGACATTTCAGAAGAAGATCTGCCTGCCCTGAAACTGTAGGAAATGTCAGCCTGGCGGACAAGGCAGGGAAGGAAACTCCAGACAGAGGAAAGAGCAAGATCTATGGCATGACGCCAGAAGAAAGGAGGGCATATCCCAGGAATTGCTGGTGGCTTGATAATGTCAGAGCTGACATATATGCAGAGAGTCTGAAGAGGCTGATGATGGGACAGGAGCCGGGGCAGGTATGTGGGCGGCTTGTGGACCCTGCCAGGCATTTGCATTCTGTCTTTAAGGTAGCAGGGAACCATTAGGGATTTTAAGTACACTCTTGATATACTTTTCCAATTTGCTTTCTAAATTGTACTCATTTATAAGAAAACCCCTTCTGAAGGATGTTTGTACTACTTTACCTTGGGCTTCCTCAAGGCTCTAATCCCATTTCTACCATAGAAAGGGGGTGGGGTGGGTGGGTACAAATAAACTGGCCAGAGGCCATTATTGTTGAGTGGAAATGAGCATTATCCAGGGAGGAGTTATGAAGGTCCTCACGACTAGGAGCAGCAGCAAAGATGAAAGTGCCATTACACTGGGATGTGTGGCCACTGTCACTTCCTGAAAGCCAGGCTAGCAAAAAAACCAGACTATTCTAAGGCCTTTTAAACAAAGGCCTTCTGGCTCCTTCATCCTTCTTTGGAACCTTCTCCTGAGAAGTGTGGTTTAGTCATGTCAACCAGGGTAGGGAGATGAGTTGCAATTCCTGTATCCCAGAATTTTGGGAGCCTGTCAGCCCTCCCATCCCGCTGATACATGTCCACGAGGGTCCTAGAGGGGACACTGACTTCTAGTCTGCCCTGGCTGCTTCTTTCTTTTCCCATACCCTCTCCCTGCCTTCAAACATGCCATACTCATTAATGACTCCAAGGCTTGCAACATTTCTCTTCTCCCATCTGCTGGGGTTACCCCTCCATCTGGCTGACTCCTGCTTATTTTCTGAGTATCTGCGGAAAGGCCGTGATCTGTGACCCTCTCCTAGACCTCTAGGCCGAGCTAGTCACCCTGAGACTTTGCACATCAACTGGGTGGAGGTGTCTATGTACCTACCACCTTGAAGGCACAGACCAGGCATTGTTCATCTCTGAACCTGGCACCCACAGGGAGCCTGGCACCTAGAGGTGCCATCAACTGCTTTTGAGTGTATTTAAATAATTTTTTTTTTTCTGTGACTAAATAATGTCACAGAAAAAAGAACCAGAGGAGAGACAAGCCCTCAGCTGCAAAGGTGCCTGCTTCCTGTGCTTTTTCATCCAGGTGTCTAAGGGATGTTTGGAGCCCCCAAAGCACAGAAGGAAGGCTAGAGGCACTTTGTCACTTTCTCTCTTGCCTACACGTGTCCCCTCTGCCTCCCATCATTCTTCCCCTCTGCTTTCAATGTTACCAGGCAAATGGGGCTGGTTGGTCACCCTACCTGGCACAAGGGAAGCATTTGATAAATAGTTAATATGCAAGTACTGCAATAGACAAGCCGCAGAGGCAGGAGAGGATTCCAGGAGATGAAAGCCGTGGGTGTAGCGGCAGAACCACCTACTACCTACTACCTGCCGCTACCTTTCTTTCTCCCCTTGGGCTGGGGGAAGGGGGAAAGTGGAGCGGGCAGCAATGCCTTTCCCTGCCTGCCTCTAATTCCTGTCCCCTTATTAAATTCAGGGCTGATTTGGACTGTGTGAGCTTTCTTGGACCACCTGCTGTTGGACCAATTCCTTTTCTTTTCTCCCTCTGGTGACTAATAGCTGCTCTTTCCTTCAGCACCTCCTCCCCCTCCCGTTGGAAGGCATGAGTCGTGATCCCTTCTCTTCCACTCGCCTCCCTGAAGCACAGATCCAGGAAGCACGTCTGGGACCTCCCAGCCAGCTTTCTTGGGGTCTGGGGCGCCTCTCCTTAGGGAGACATTGCCATGAAAAAAAAAAAAAAAAATGGAGATTAAAATCGGAGAACAACAGCCAGGAGGGGATGGAGACTGAGGGGGAAATGTCAGAGGGACAGAGGCTGAGCACGGAAGGAAGGGAAAGGAGACAATGTGCCTGGAAGGCTGGAGAGTTCAGGTCAGCTTCCAGCCCCACGGAACAGGGAGGCAAGGACATGAGAGAGGAGGTGCGACCATGAGACAAAGCGGCAGATTCTGTGTGACATGAAGGCAGTAGGATGAGGTGGGAAATCCAAGACCGAAAGCCGCTTGAAAACAGCATGTTAAGACTTGACAACTGGCAACCTCCTGTTATCCTAGGAGGAGAGAAAACACCTTGGAAACAGTACTGGAGGTCCATGCCCAGGACTGCTTGGCCACGCGGTGGAGCAGGGTGGAACTTGGGAACCAAAGCTCCAGCCACAGAGCCTGATGCCAGGCAGGGCGTTCTGCAGGCAACACACTCACACTCCACTCACACGTGCGTGTGCCCAGGGCATGCGCCTCCAGGCAGGAGGCTGAGTTCTTCTCTCCAACGGGATCCAGCCGTTGGGCTGGTGGCTATGGCAGAGCAGGCAGTGCTGATCATGTGGCCAGCTCTTTCCCACAGTGAGGGGACGATGACTACAGGACGACAAATATCAGACCAGGAGTCAGGAGTGCAGGCTGTCAGTCCTGACCCTGAGCTGTGTGCCCCAGAAAAAGCCGCTGAGTGTGCTGGAGCTTCTGCCCTCACGGATACGCACTGTGCAGCCCTGCTGTCCATAATAACTCTGACTTGGCAACTGATGAAAAACAGACCAGGAAGCAAGCTGAAAACGTAAAGTGCTCTGGAGATAAGAGTGACTGTTGCCTTTCCAGTTCAGGGCTCACGAGGGGCCAGAGGGAGAGTGGGAATGGTCACCAGGGTCTCTCTACTTCTGTCCTGTCTATTCTGAGCTCTGCTCAGTTCCTGACCCCGGCACCCTTGTGCGCTCTCTCTCTCACCCCTGGCCTCTGCTTTGGAATGTTTCCCCACATCCTTCTTGCTTGGCTAATTCCTGCTTTGCTATCTGGTCTCAGCTTAAATGTCACTTCTTTCAGGAAGCCTTCCTGGACCACCATATATAGAAGTGTTGTGTTCCTGCTATATGCTCTTATGGAATCCTGCACTTCCGGAGGGTGGAGGGTGAGAGAGACAGATGGGGGGGCTGTGTGTGTGTAAGTTAGGGAGAGGTGGGTGTGAGCACCCCACACCCCATTTATAGACCACTCCAAAGCCCCGAGACTGCTGTGGAGAACGATCAAGGCTGGGTGTGGGTGCCACACCACCTGGCCACCAGCTGCCACTTTCTTCCAATTCTTGGGGAGAAGCCATGGGAATCTGAGACATTTTCTGGGTCACTGCCTAGCAATCGGTAACAGCAGCCTTCCCTCCCCACACTTGTCTCTCGCTGAGTAAGCTCTGAAGCCCCCGCACGGCCTGACACGCTTCCGCCACATTCAGAATGAATCTGTTGCTATGGTTGTGGGGGGGGGGGGGGCAGTGCGCAGGCTGAGCAGAGCTGAGACGGGTCTTGTGCTTACCAGCAGGGATCCCTGGGCACCCACTGTGGTGTTTCTTCTTCCTTTGTCCTTTCCCAAAGCGTCTGCAGCCCCACTGGGGGTGGGGTGTGACTCCATCCAGGCCCTGCTCTCAGCTCTGGGGGAGGGGACCTCTGTGGAACCAGCCGTCACTGCGTCCCCCTCGCTTTTTCCCAGTATGATTCTCTCTCCCCTCTCGGGAATCAGGCTGCCAGGCCTTGCAACAGGGACCACTGGGCCAGTCCCCCACATCACTCAGGGCTGTGCACAATGTCATCTCCTCACAGGCCTCCCTGAGCCCTGTATCCGAAGTAGCTCTTGTTCCCACTACCAACTCCCTCTGCTCTGTTTTCTTGTGTAGCACTTGTCACCACTGCTGCTGTGCCATCCCCTTTCTGTTTGTGGGTCTACTGTCTGCCTGCCGCATTCGGATGGAAGCCAGAGAAGGGCAGGGACTGTGTTGATGTCATTCCCACCATGCTGGCCACTGGCCACTTCCCTCTGCCTGCTCTAGTCCATTCTCTAACTCTCTGCCCTGTCCCCTCAGGAGGCTCACCTGTGGGTATGGTGCCTCCCAGTTCTCTTGATGATGGGCTTTGTGGGGTGCAGCCACTGTGGGCATCAGAGGGAGATGGGAAGGCAGGTGTGTGCAAGGAAGACGAGGGTTTCTCCCCGACTCCCTCCCTGCTTCAAGACTGAGGATCTGGTGGGAGGGTTCCTCCATGGCTGTCTTCCTCTTCCATGAGCTCAGGAGCTCCAGTAACACTGTTCCTTCTGGCTGTCCTCATATTCCTGTTTTTCTGATCCTTCACTATGCCTATGGGGTTCCTTAACCTGCTGACACCTCTGTAAGTAGTCCCTTCACTAGGGGCCTCTTCATCTGCATATCCCAGGTGAAAATATCTCCTGTGAGGCTCAAATATAGCACACGAAATATTGCTGAATGAATGAATGAGTGAGTGAGTGAATGGCAGGTGCCCCAGACTGAAGCTCCCCTCAGGTGCCTAGGTTTGCCTACAAAAGAGTAGGGTGGAAGGCAAAGTGAAGTTCAAAGGAGAATGGGTGTCTCTAAACAGGACAGCTCCCAAATCATTCTCTCAACATTCATATCTCTTCCTGGCAGAAATATCTTCCTAATGTCTAATCCAAATCCCTTTTATTACAGCTGGAAACTCCTTCTTGATCTAAAGATAAAAGTTGCCTCTCTGTTATTATTCTAGGAAATTATTATACTACATTAACATGTAGTATTCTAGTATGTTAATATTTTAAATGGGAAGTGCAAAAAACACAGGATTTGAGTCCAGGAAAACTAGAGTTTGGGCTCTGACACATTATGCTGGAGACTTCAGACGACTTATTCAACTTCCTAAGTATCTCTTTGTCATCTATAAAACGGGAGTGATGATAATAAGCCTCGCCCAGTCTACCTTGCACTGCGTTTGTGAACACCAATGAAAAGACCATGTGAGGGGGAATGCATTCTGTATCCAAACGTTAGCTGATACTCACGATCTCTTGAGCATATCTGATCTCAGAATCTGGGCTTCTCTTAAAGTTCTCTTGTCCAAATCCCCCTGAAACTGAACCAAATTGTCCAAAAGTGTCTTCCTGGCACTGCCCATACCTGGAACTCGGGAATGGAGAAAAGTAACCTCCGTTTCTCTTCCGTGACCTTTACTGTGTGGGTGACTCTCCTGAGCGTGGTGAGGACATGGCAAATTGATCGAGCAAGACCGCAAGACCCTTGGTCAGAGGACTTGATCCCATGAGAGGAAGCCAATCTCGCCACCCACTTGGTTGATTTATGAAAGATGTGGGCCTACCCTGCATTGACAACACAGTATGCTAACATTATCCCATAGTACACTTAAATCTATAGCTCAATTTCCGTGGCACACTTAAATTACGTTGATCCAAAAAAAAAAAAAAAAGGAATAAAAAAGAAAGAGAATATTCTTCCTGTCCTTTAAATTTCTTTTGAAAATAATTTAATTAATGATCTTTTAAAATTTCAGCAGCACACCCACTGAAAATGACTGCTCTACACCCTTGCTGGGAAACGTAAACTCGAATTGTCTGCTGCTGGCTGTCATGGAAAACCCAGGTGCAAGAAACATCATTCATGGAGGATTATCTGAAGGACATGTAACCCCTCTACTCTACTAGGTACACTAAATTTTATCCCTGGATCAAACTAGATGATCAATGCTGTGTATCTGGACCAAGTAAATGGTTTTCTCTCATGCAGAAGCAGATTTCCTGACTTGTGCTTAGGCATACTGTTTAAAGTTTGCATTGAGAGCTGCTTTAGGAAAAGGCTGCATGAGTCTAGCTATTAGATCTAATGTAACAAATCTAATAGCTAGACTCCTTTAAAAATGCCCTTTAGATCTCCACATCCCTTTTTGAAGTTCCACATGGTACAATTCCCTTGGCTTCAGCATCTCCAGACAAACTGGTATAATTTTCACTAATGGGCAATACAAAATGTGTTACTGATGGCTTCCCTTTTGTCTTTGGTTGCTAGGAAGCTCAGACTTTTTGCCATGAATTTTGGGGTCCAGCTCTGCCCTCGGTCACCTACTCTTTATCTATAATTTTATCTTATTGCACTAGGTCATTATTATAGACTATCTAAAATTTTTTTTACAACTCTGCAAAAAAAAAAGAGGGAGGGGGCTGTTGGCTCGGAATACTAGGAAAGGTTGGCAAAGTAGTCTGAGTAGTGTAAACCAAAATAAAAACAAAATGAAGGTATGTACCTATTGAGGAATGGACACTAAAAAACATTTCTTCATTAACTCAGCAGATAGCTGTTGTGATTTACTGACTGTTTGGTATAATATCAGGCTATAGAGAGTAGTATTCATTAATTCAACAAATATTTATTGGTACTTGCTGAATGGTAGAAACAGACCAGGAACAGCATGATTGCCTTTATGGTGCTAACCGAATGGTGAAGAGGCAAGTGAATGAATCAAAACTACTTTAAAGTGTGAGGATTAGGTTCACAGAAGGAACACAGGGTGGGTAGAAGCACCTGGTATGGGGGACTTAATCTGGCCTAGAGTCTGAGGGGGTGTCCCTATGGAAGAGGCACCCAAAATGATACTACGTATCTGAACAATATCAGTCTCAAACTGCTATTTGGCAGGCAAAGGGGAAGAGGGAGGGAAGAATGACCTTAGGAAAAGAAATAACATGAAAAAATGTCAGGAGACAAAGGGGCCAGGGCATCAAGAGAGTGGACAAAGAAGCAAAGTAGTACTCCCTTGCCGAATCCATCCATACAAGGGAATACTACACAGCCATAAAAGGAGAAGCTGCTGACACGTGCAACAATCAGGTTGGCCCCCAACGGTGATATACAGCATGACTCAATTTATACCAGACCTTTCTAAAACTTTTTAATTTCAAAATATTAGGGGAGTAAACATGTTTTTGTTACATAGATAGCTTTATAATGCTTAGTCAAGGCTATAAGTGTGCCCATCACCTGCATATTATTTCTTGTATTCGTTAGGAAGGTTCTTTCCTTCCACTCTCGAGCCCCCCTTCCAACAATGTTTACTTCTCCCAGTGCCTGTGTGTGATCATGACTTATATCCAGATCATTAAGGAGTACGGATGTTGTTTGCTTTTTCTGTTCTTGAGATACTTCACTTAAGGTCATGGTCACTAGTTTCAACCAAATTGCTGCAAAATACATCAACTCGTTCTGTTTTGTGGGTGAGTAGTACTCCATGCTAACAAACTGTGGGATGTGCACAGTACTCACTTGGTTTTTTCCTTCAGGAACTGACGGGCATTTGGGTTGACTTCACATCTTTTCAATTGTGAATTGTGCTGCAATAAACGTTCAGGTGTAGGTACCTCTTGATAAAATGATTTCTTTTCCTTTGGGTAGATGCCCAGTAGTGGGGTGCTACATGGTAAGTCTACTTTTAGTTCCTTGGGAAATCTCCATACTGTCTTCCATAGAGGTTATAGTAATTTGTAGTCCCATCAACAGTGTATAAGCATTTCCTTTCACTGCATCTATGCCAACATATCCATTGTTTTTTAATAACAGCCATTCTGACAGGGTTAAGGTGGTATCTCATTGTGGTTTTAACTTGCATTTCCCTGATTATTATTGACAATGAAGATTTTTTTTCATACATGGGTTACTATGAAAGTTTTAAGATAGACTATGTCATGGTCCATTATTTAATTTCTAAGAAACGCAGTTGACAGCATCCTTTCTGATTTACCTGTGCAAGTTTCAGCACATGTATCTGTTGCCCACTACATCATATCTTCAAAAGAAAACTATAGTAGTAGAGAAAAGATCAGCGCATGTTGTGGAGATAGTGTGACTACAATGATGGAATTGTTTGCATTCTGATTGTGACAGCAGTATATTCACATGCTAAGACTCACACAACTATACAGTAAAAATAAAGTCAACTTTATTGTTTGTTAATTTAAAAAATAAAATAAAAAGTCAAGTAGGAAAAGTTGACTAACAAAAACTTTAGAAAATAAAAAGGGGCTTGGAGGCCATATCTCAGTGGGTAGGGCGCCAGCCACATACATCAGAGCTGGCAGGTTCAAGCCTGGCCCGGGCCAGCTAAACAACAATGACAACTACAACAAAAATATAGCCAGGTGTTGTGGCAGGCACCTGTGCTCCCAGCTATTTGAGAGGCTGAGGCAAGAAAATCGCTTAAGCCCAAGAGTTAGAGGTTGCTGTGAGCTGTGACACCATGGCACTCTATGGAGGGTGACAGAGTGAGACTCTGTCTCAAAATAAATAAATAAATAAAATAAAAAGGGAGGTGGAGAATGGTACACTGTGGATTTCAACCATATCTCTAATGCTTTGCTCCTTAAGAGTCTGAGGGGAAAAAAGCCCAACCATGACATATTTGCACGTCACCCAGTGGCAGTGGGGAGCCCTAGAAGGATTTTAGGTAAGAGATCAACAGAACCGGATTTACATTTTGAAACAGTCCTTCTGGCTGCAGTACATAAAGTAGATTTTAAAAAGGAAGACTCAAGTAGCTTTGGGGAGGCCAGTAAAGAGTGTTTGGGAGCTCCAGGTAGGTGAAAAGGTGGCGTTGAGTAAAAGGCAAAGAGAAATAGCTTCACACACAGCCACCACCAATGCACAGGTGCAAAGGCGATAGAGGAAAGGAGACTGGAGAACCTGTAGAGTCTAAGGACTGTGGAGGGTGCTTCTAGGACACTGTGAGCACAGCCTGTGGCACCTGCCTGTCTATCAAGTCCCCTTCCTCATCTGGCCACTCAGGATAGAACCCTTCAGTTCTCTCTTCAGAGAGAACTTTTTTTATCTTTTCTGCCACACATTTGAAGAATAAGAGTTGTCTCAGGCCACACTGTAGACACACAAACACTAACAAAAGCTGGTGAGCAGAAGAAAAGGTCCATGTGTACGTTTCGCAATGTCTGATGCCCACAGAAACCAAATAGTCCTCAAATTATTTGCATGCGCCTGTGGGTTGCATCCTGCCTGAGTTGATCCCCTCTCCCCAGCTCGGAAAAATAACAACCTCCTAGTGCTAAAAGAAAGGCTGGTGCAGGGAGGCAGGCAACCTGGCCCTGGGAGAGCAGCAGCTGTCCACTCCCTGGCCATGACTTTTCTAATTCCCTCCATCCCCTTCCTCTTTGGGACCAGTTTAACGTTTGAGAGAGGCAGGGGTGGGGTCCAAGGGCAGAGAAAGGGAGGGAGCATAGTGAGTTGTATTACACTTCCTCCAAGGTCCTGCTGAGAAATGGCTTCCTAGCTTTTTATCTGCCTTGGATATCGGCTGCAAGTATCTTATCAAACTGTAATTACCCAGCCTGGGTCTGTACTAATTGGTTCTCTAGAGTAAAGTTACCTCCAATCTGTGTGTTATGGGTGCACAGCGGGAAGTGATTTGAGCCAGGAAGGTTGGCTGTGAAGACATGTCAGGGAATCACCACACTGGTTGCTAGACACAGAGCTGGGCCCCTGCTTGAAGGGAGGAAATCGCTCCATGGGTCCCAATTCTAACCTAAAATGACCAGCTGGCCTCATGTCACTTAGGTCCCAGGGACCTCTTACAGAACAGGCTGTGTAAGTTAATTTTTCTCCATTTCAGAAGAAGGGAGGGAGAGAGAAAGAAAGGAAGGAGGAAAAAGAGGAAAGGAAGGGAAGAGCTGTGCTGGGACATGTGATTGGCACCCTCCCCAACCTCCAGAAGAGCTGCACTGGGACCCGTGATTGGTACCCTCCTGGACCTCAGTGAGAGCTGCGCTGGGACCCTCCCAGACCCCTGGATAGCTGCGCTGAGCCTTCCAACGCCCTGAACAGGAACTCGAGGAGCCACAGAACCTCATGTCCTCCCTCCTGTACCCTCCCTGCCTCCACCCTGCATCTGAGTGGTTCCCTTTTCCTGGTCAGAGACTGCTGGGGCCTTGGGCCCTCTGTGCCAAAGTTACTGGGCACCAGGCACTCCCAGAACTGTGTGCACCACCCCAGGCCCTGTTGCTGGATCCACAGGTGTCACACTCTGGAGCTGCTCCCACAACCAGAACTCCCTGGCTGGGGCAGCCCCAGAGGAGCTACACAGGGTCACTCCCTACAAAGATATAGCAACAATAGAATGACCCCATGGGTCTAATCTCAGAGACACCACCCCAACTCTGAGGATGCCCAGAGGTAACATTGAAAAACAATCATGAGATGAAATTAAAGGAAATACTCTGGCAATACGAATAATCAGAGTAGATCAACTTCCCTAAGGATCAATGAGGCAGATACAGCAAAAAATCCCATGTACAAACAAATAGCTGAGATGTCAGAAATTGAATTCAGAGTCTGGATAGCAAATAAGATTGAATTAGAATTCCAAGCAGTAACACAAAAGATGTCTCAAGAATTCAACAAATTTAAAGACCAAATGACCAAAGATTTTGACACATTGAAACAAGAAGTTGCAGCCCTCAAAGATCTGAAAAACACAGTAGAATCCCTCAGTAACAGAATGGAGCAAGCAGAAGAAAGGATTTTTGACATTGAAGACAAAGCTTTTGAATGCTCCCAAACTCTCAGAGAGGAAGAGAAATGGAGGGCAAAAACAGATCACTCTCTCAGAGAGCACTGGGATAATTCAAAGAAAACAAATATTCATCTTATAGGGATCCCCGAAAATGACGAAGTGGCTTCACAAGGCACAGAGTCTCTTCTCCATGAGATTATGAATGAGAACTTTCCAGACATGCCAAGAGATTCTGAAATTCAGATAGCAGACAGTTTCTGAACTCCAGCACGACTCAACACAAATAAGACGTCTCCCAGACACATCATAATCAATTTTACTAAAGTTAATATGAAGGAGAAAATTCTGAAAGCTGCCAGATGAAAGGAAACCATCACCTACAAGGAAAGAATATTAGAATAACTGCAGATCTCTCTGCTGAAATCTTTCAAGCTAGAAGAGGATGGTCGTCGACATTTAATCTCCTAAAACAAAAAAACTTTCAGCCCAGGATCCTATACCCAGCTAAATTGAGTTTCATTTATGATGGAGAAATTAAATACTTTAATGACATTCACATGTTGAAGAAATTTGCCACAACTAAACCAGCTCTCCAGGATATTCTCAGACCTATCCTCCATAAAGACCAGCATAATCCTCCACCACAAAAGAAAACCCACCCAGAAAATTTTGATCAAATTCCAAC
>CAUYPK010039660.1:0-16400 GCA_963574355.1 Loris lydekkerianus | reverse complement strand
ATCAAACTAAAAAGCTTCTGCACAGCCAAGAACATAGTGAGTAAAGCAAGCAGACAGCCCTCAAAATGGGAGAAAATATTTGCAGGTTATACCTCCAATAAAGGTCTAATAACCAGAATCCACAGAGAACTCAAACGTATTAGCAAGAAAAGAACAAGTGATCCCATCTCAGGCTGGACAAGGAACTTGAAGAGAAACTTCTCTGAAGAAGACAGGCTCATGGCCCACAGACATGAAAAAATTCTCATCATCCTTAATCATCAGAGAAATGCAATTCAAAACTACTTTGAGATATCATCTAACTCCAGTAAGATTAGCCCACATCACAAAATCCCAAGACTAGAGATGTTGGCAGGAATGTGGAGAAAAGCGAACACTTCTACACTGCTGGTGGGAATGCAAACTAATATGTTCCTTTTGGAAAGATGTTTGGAGAATACTTAGAGATCTAAAATAGACCTGCCATTTGATCCTACAATTCTTCTACTAGGTATATACCCAGAAGACTAAAAATCACATTATAACAAAGATATTTGTACCAGAATGTTTATTGCAGCCCAATTCGTAATTGCTAAATCATGGAAGAAATTCAAGTGCCCAACAACCCATGAATGGATTAATAAATTGTGGTATATGTAAACCATGGAATATTATGCAGTCTTAAAGAAAGATGGAGACTTCACCTCTTTCATGTTTACATGGATGGAGCTGGAACATATTCTTCTTAGCAAAGTATCTCAAGAATGGAAGAAAAAGTATCCAGTGAACTCAGCCCTACTATGAAGCTAATTTATAGCTTTCCTATGAAGGTTATAACCCAACTATAGCATAAGAATATGGGGAAAGGGCCAAGGAAAGGTAGGGGGGAGGTTGGGGTGGAGGGAGGGTAATTGGTGGGGCCATACCTACAGTGTATCTTAGAATGAGTACAGGCAAAACTTACTAAATGCAGGATTCAAATGTCTTCATACAATAACTAAGAAAAAGCCATGAAGGCTACATTGAACAGTTTAATGAGAATATTTCAGATTGTATATGAAACCAGCACATTGTACCCCTTGACTGCACTTTTGTACACAGCTATGATTTAATAATAAAATAAAATAAAATGTATTTCCTAATCAAAGGATTATAACACTACCAACAGGTATCTCTCAATAGGCTAGTTCTAACAGTCATACAATGAAAGGCAGTTATATGATGCATTTATGGTATTTTTTATTTAACTCCTTAGATATCAAATGCACTAGAGATGCAGCAGTGAACACAACAGGAAAAGCCTATTCCCTTATAAAATGGTAATTCTAGTGAGACAGAAAATAAAGAGTAATTAGCTCAGCACCTGTAGCTCAGCAGTTAGGGCACCAGCCGCATACACTGAGGCTTGCGGTTAGAACCCAGCCCGAGCCTGCTAAACAACAATATACTAACTACAACAAAAAAATAGCTGGTGTTACAGCAGGCACCTGTTAGTCCCAGCTACGTTGGAGGCTGAGGCAAGAGAATCACTTTAAGCCCAAGAGTTTGAGGTTGCTGTGAGCTGTGATGCCACAGCCCTCTACCAAGGGCAACATAGAGAGAGACTGTCTCAAAAAAAAAAAAGAAAAAAGAAACATTAGTACTATATCAATGCTAAAAGTAAAAATAGGACCTTTCATAATTTTTCCCCTAAGAAATACCCTTTTTTATACCTTTTGTTTTGGCAGAATTATTAACAGCATATCCTTTTACTCTCAAAATATCCTTATGTAGAAGATACAACTTTAAAGATAATGGGGCAGAGATCGAGATATGGAAGAAAGAGGGATGCTGTTTTTGGTAAAAGAAGGCCTCTTGGATTATAATGATGACTATGAGGAGTGACTGTAAGTAAGTGAGGGAGAAAACTACACGTATGTCTGGAGGAAGAGCTGCTCAGGCCGTGCATCTGCGGTAGTACAATGAAAGAATCTGTGTGCGTGTAGGTAAGAATCTGTAAACCTTCTTTGAGGAAGGATGCAAACCCACAGTTTCTGTACAGAAGTCTACAAAGTACATTCATTCCTCTTCCTGCCTAAAAATGGCTCCCAGGGTACATCATAGTCATAACTATTATTTTGGTAGATTCCAGGATTAAAACCATTTCCCTAAAAAGAGAACCTTCTCTATGAATGTACATGTCAATGATATTAAAAGTCTATTATGTACACTGATGTGTACATTCATGTGATATTAAAAGTCTATTATGGCTTTTAATGTCACTGGCATTTAATATTACTTTATATATCATAAATATATATTTTCCTAGAGCCTGAGGTGATTCTGAGTCTCTGGAGATTCCTTGGAGGTGCACATAAGAGATCCACCTGGAAAGTTCTAAAATAATGGTACTAATAACAGTAACACAACACCACCAATAATAATAAACAAGGGACATTTTAGGTGATTCCTATGTCTAAGGACTGTTATAATCATTTGACCTAAAGTTACTCAAGAACTTGATCATTTATCAGACTACCAGTTAAGGGAGTCCTAGGATTCTCTTGATCATGTGGATCATGTTCAATTTGTTTAAATAACATATTATTAATTAACAAACTTGGGATTGTAAACAGACACACTAGTACATGTTAATTTTGTATTTTAGACAGTAGGAAATTATATATGTGACAATTTCAGTAGTCGAATAGGTAGGTGGAAATTCTAAGATTCCACATTGTTTTGGTAACTTCCCTTACTTAAAATGCTTCTCTTTGGTTCCATTGACATAAAGCCAAACTGATTTACTTCTTTGGGTTTGACTTTATATTCTATTTAAGTGAGCTATTTCTATCACTTATGCCATTACCTTATGCTAAGTTTAAAGGCTCAGCACTGCAGAGGCTCACTGTAGGGCCATTCATGGGCTGCCTCTACAGCGTTTATTCCCCTCCTTTCCCTTTCAATTAAAGAGCTATGCCGTTCTTAGAACTATGTAGTTCTTAGAAAACTGACACATGCACCACCTGAACCAAGGGTAAAACATGTGTAGGCTAATAGGCTAAGCCAATTGCGTGCTATATGCCCCTTCCTACTCTACACAGAATAAATCTCAAGGCTTGATGAGGTGTATGGTACAAAGATATCTTACCTATTCTTTAAAATATGGTGGAAAGATGTAAGGCCTGAAACCACTAAAAACACTATAAATGAGGTTAGGATTCAGGAAAACTTAATAAATTATAAATGTATAAGCTATTAAAACAAAGCTTCAAAATAAATATATCAGTGTAGGTCCATTTAGGAGAAAGAAACCATACAGAAAAAGTTTAATATAAAGAACTGGAAACTATAACAGGATATTCAAGTAATAAAGAGTTATGTAAGAAGATATAAAGAGAACTTAAAACAATACAGAAATAACAGGTAGAATCTAAGGCTCAGACAGAACACCCAAAGAAAGGCTCTTCCCAAGCTCTCCTCCCCAGTGCTGAGAACCAGAGCTTGTTGGAGAGGGTACAGGCTTGGCTCACTGAAAAAAAAAATTCACTCTAGTACCATTGCATTGGAACTTAATTGTAAATCTGCCCTTTGAAACTTGCCAGAAATTCTCTCTCCAGGGTGCCAGAGAGGCTATTCACAGGGAGTTATTTTAGCAGAAGCACTTTACTGTAAAACATCCAAAGAGTGGACAGCAGGGGGGAAAATGCTATTGATTACTGTCTACTCTAACACCCAGGGCACTACCCAGGTTTCAGAAACCTGGTGCTGGAAAAAAATCAAGTGAACACACCAATACATGGAAGCAAAATCCTTTGCCTTATAGTATTTCTACAGTGTCTTCTAATGTACAAAGTTTTAGTGCCAGGTGGAAAGAAAATGTTTAAAAAATCCAAATCAATTTCCACAGAACAGGCAAGACTGAGTTTGTTACTAAGGGGCAGTAAACTGATGACCAGCATATTATATTAAGCACAACTTGATACAAATCAAAGGACAAAGAATTCAGTAATTATACGCAGACATTTAAATACTCTTCTCTTAGTAACTAATAAAATAACCAACCTCCCCACCAAAAGAAGAAATCAAAATACAAAAGATTTGAACATTATCAAACAACTCGATCTAAATGACAGAAATTGACATATATATATATATATATATATATATATATATAATATAATAACTTAATCAACATCAAAATACTGTTGACTCCTGAACAACATGGGTTTAAAATGCATAGGTCTATTTATACACAAGAATTTCTTCTACCTCTGCCACCTGTAACACAGCAAGACCAACCCCTCCGCAATTTCTTCTATTTATGATTTTTTCTTTCTTTTTTTTGGAGACAGAGTCTTACTTTGTCACCCTTGTTAGAGTGCCATGATGTTATAGCTCACAGCACCCTCAAACTCGGGCTCAAGTGATCCTCTTGCCTCAGCCTCCCAAGTAGATGGGACTAAGGATGCCCATCACAACATCCGGCTATTTTAGAGACAGTATCTTTCTCTGGCTCAGGCTGGTCTCAAACCCCTAAGCTCAGGCAATCCACCAACCTGGGCCTCCTAGAGTGCTAGGATTACAGGCATGAGCCACCATGCTAGGCCAAAAAAAAAAAAAAAAGTTTTTTTTTGTTTTTTTTTTGATACAGAGTCTCAGGCTGTTGCCCTGAGTAGAGTGCCATGGCATCATAGCTCATAGCAATCTCTAACTCCTGGGCTCGAGCGATCCTCTTGCCTCAATTTTTCTATTTTTAATAGAGACGGGGTCTTGCCTTTGCTCAGGCTGATCTTGAACCCGTGAACTCCAGCAATCCACCCACCTTGGCCTCCCAGAGTGCTAAGATTATAGGCTTGAGCCACTGCACCTGGCTGAGGCCAAAATTTTTTATATGAAATTCCTAGAAAAGACAAATCTGTAGAGACAGCAAAAAGATTAACAGTTACTGGGGCCTAGGGGTGGGCATAGAGATTGACTAGAAATAAACAACAGAAAACTTTTAAAGTGATAGAAATATAATTGTCTAAATAGGATAATAGTTTGCAACTATATAAATTTTCTAGAAATCATTTAGTCATAATTATAATGTGTGAATTTTATCATATGTAAATTATACCTCACTAAAACTGTTAAAGCAAAGTAGGGATTGAAGTACTTTCCCTGCCTTTCCTATATGAACTGTATTTGAGGATAATAAAATTGCTGATAAGAAATTTTGTATAGAAAAATTCCAGCTAATAAATATGAAAGAATGACAATATTGGAAAAATAACAAACTTGTAACCCCTAATGAAAAGATGGCTCTCATTGGATGCTAAAGACATTAGGTGAATGGTTGATGAGCAACTTTATAATGGATGCAGGAGGACACTTCCTGGAGCCAAATGATCAGTCTTAGCATCACTAAACTTAAGACAATCAGACATTTTACACAACTTAATAAAATGAAGGATTCTTTCGAAAATAAAATAAAATTAAATTAAAATAAAATAAGCCTGAATCTCATCAAACCTCTAAATCCAATTATCAGTATAGTACGTAAGTAATAAACAAGCTCAACAATATTTTAAGGCAGCAATCAGCCAAACTGAAATGTAGAACATTCTAAAGGACCTAGTTTACCTAACAATTTCACGTATTAAAAACACCCAAATAAGTAAATAAATAGTACTACCATAGAAAAAAAGAAACATAAGTGATAAATAACCATATATAATGTGTAAAACCACATCTTGACTGGACCCTTATTTTAACAAACCAACTGAAAAAAAAAACAAACATTTTTTGGAAAACTGGGAAAATATCAATAATGACTATTTCATTAAGGAATTACTAATTTTGTTAGGGATGATACCAACATGGTGGTTATACATTTTTAAAAGCTTTATCTGGTAGAGTCATACCAAAGTATTTGTGGTGAAATGACAACCATGGAATTTGCCTTTAAATATTGCAGCAATTTTTTTAAGTGAACATGTAATAACAAGATTGGCAAAATGTTGAAAATTAGTAATACTGGGTGACAGGTGCATGGGACTTCATTATTTCACTCTTTCTACTTTTAGCGTTATCTATTTTTTTCATATTATAAAAGGTTAGTGAACAAGGGGTGAGGCAGGAGTAAAAGAAAAGAGAGCCCAAAGCTCACAGAAAAGGTCTGATGTGGAAGACACCAGAAGGCAGGCTTTGAAGAGTGTCATATAAAGACAGAGTGTAAAACAGATCAGAGAAGAGACCAATATTTAAAATAGGGCCAAAAAAGGTGAATTTAAAAAGGATATCAAAAAGTGGAATATCAGTGATTGGGAAGAGACCAACGAGAAAAAATCAATCAGGAAAGCCAAGAAAGGAAGTTTCCAAATAAGCACTAAGTACTCTTCTTATATACCCAAATTTCAAATCAAATAAGAAAAAGAACATTATTTTTTAACAGATAAATTTCAAAATGAGAGAAATGATTATCTTCATTTTTTTTCCTAAGATACTTAATTTCCCAGATACTGAAGAAGATGTTCAGGAAATATTCAAATTTATATACCCACTGGCACCAAATTGTCACCTAGCTAATCTATCACAGTGGAAAATATAATGCAAGTACAAGAACAACTGTAAAAAAAAAAAAATCAGTAAGATATTCACACTGGCTCAGCGCCTATAGTTCAGCGGCTAGGGTGCCAGCCACATACACCCGAGCTGGCAAGTCTGAACCCAGCCCGGGCCTGCCAAACAACAATGAGAACTAGAACCAAAAAATAGCCGGGTGCTGTGGTGGGCACCTGTAGTCCCAGCTACTTGGCAGGCTGAGGTAAGAGAATCGCTTAAGCCCAAGAGTTTAAGGTTGCTGTGAGCTATGATGCCACCGCACTCTACCCAGGGTGACACAGTGAGACTTTGTCTCAAAAAAAAAAAAAAGATATTCACACTGGCTATGAAGAGTTCTCTGGAGAAGAGTCAATAAACCTCCATGAAAAGAAACAAGGGACCAGACTTTCCTGCCTTTCATCATAGTGCTAGGCCACATGCTGTTACATTACTAAAATCCCAGTGGGGTGGGTAGAGGGGAAGGGTGGAGGGGACAGTTAACAATGGTGATGCACAACATTTTTGCCTTTTTGAGCAACAGCTACATGTTAGATCAATCTGGTGATCCCAGAGCCCTTCCTAATTACACAGATAAATAACAGAGCTTTTCATTTCACATCCAGAACTTGAATCACTTACACCCAAATCACACTTTTGCACTGCTGCCCTCACAAATAATTGTATCTTCTTGTAATCTGAACAATTTATTGTTAGCCATAGCCTTGAAAAAAGGTCTCTTTCAAACAATTCATTAACATAATGAATGTAATACAAAATGCAAAACTACATTTTACTACTATATTTTACTATATTAAAACTATAGTTTTATTTAAACTATATTTTAAACTACCATTACTTTGATCTTCTATTATTTACTCTCTTGATTTACAATGCACTGAGGTTAAAGACACATTTTTGTTTGCAGGGCAGAGTCCCACCTAACAAGAATCACTGTCATAGCATACCTTATCTTCTCAATCAATAAAAAATTTAAAGGGTGACACCTGTGGCTCAAGAAGTAGGGTGCCGGCCCCATATACTGGAGGTGGCGGGTTCAAACCCGGCCCCAGCCAAAAAACTGCAAAAAAATAAAAATAAATAAATAATAAATAATTTAAATAAGTCTCTTTGTTTTCCATAGATCAAACACAGAAAAAAGGAATAATTCTCAGCCTCTACAGTATATACATTTTTATTACTTCCAGGTATATTGTGAAATTCTAAAAAGTACAAAAAAAGTCTCAGCTCAAAAAAAGAATAAAAAAGTTTCAGCTCAAAATTTTTAAAATTCTATTAGACCCTTTTGAACTTTTACTTAACCTAGGATTAAAGTATATAAGGATAATAAATTCTAAATTGTCTTTACGCAGGAACTAAAAAGTTAAAAACTTACATTCAAGCTGTGCAACCACATCTCCAGGGTCTACTGCATCAGGGAACACCTATAGTAGAAGAATCCAGGGTGAAACAAGACGGGAAAGAGGAAGTGAAAGGAAGATAATATAGGGCTGTTTTTTCCCTCTCATTCTCAAAATATATTCCTTTTTCAACCACAGAAACTTGGAACATCATTAAGAACTACCACTTCCTCTCTGCTTCTCATGATCACTACAAAAGATTTTACAAATAAACTTTATACCTTGCACTGCCTCCCTCTCCAATTCCACCTGCTAGCACTCTTTGCCATATTGGTTACCAGGAATGCACCCACCCTCATGGTAGTCCTCCAACCCATCAAGCTTATTTCCAAGAAGCCTTCATATCTATTATTCCTCTGCTTAAGACTACTCTTTCCTTCCCCAGACCTTCAAACAACTGAAACAGTCTTATAATTCAGGCGTGACTGTTATTGCCTTCTCTGACCACCTCTAATTCCCTTAACCCCCCTACCCTCACCCATTTCATTCTCATGTACTTATCCCCACTATTATTCACATGTTTACTTAGTTACTGTCTGCTTCTCACATTACAATGAAAGTTCCAAGAGGGAAGGATTTCACCTTGTTTACCATGTGCCCTCAATGCCCTGCAGGTTCCAGGTAATTATTTGAGGAGAAAAGGAAGAAAGAAGAAAGGCAGGCAGAGAGGAAAGGAGAAAAGGAAGAAAGGCAAAAAGAAGGAGGAAAGGGAGGAAGGGAGGAAAAGGGGGAAGGAGAGAAGGAGAGGAGGAGGGAGGAAGGTGAAACAAGGAAAGTGGAAAATGGGCGATAAGAAAGAAAGAAGAGAAAAAAAAAAAAAGAAAGAAAGAAAGAAGCGAAGCGAAAAAAGTAAGAAATGTAATTGGTATTACATTTGGTTAACCAAAAGCGGCAGTTTTAGGGAGAAAAGAGAAAAGAAACTTATAGAAAGAACCGCCACAAGCCAGCTATAAGTAAAATATGACACATTCTTACATACTAATGACTTCTCTCTTTTTTTATGAAAATGATTACTTAGAATTCAAGATGCTATGTTGCACAGAAATCTCACCAAGACAATTTTAGAAGCAAGCTAATATATCAAGGGGGGAAAAGGCAACTGATTCAATGTATATTCAATTCATATTTGTTTCCAAGCTTCAAGTTCTGTTATAACTTGCCTTTCAGACTAAATCAAAGAACATAGTCAGCAATAATAATTTGTGTTACAGGCTTTTATTCAAAAATTAAAACCACTTCCATTTTTTTATTTGTTAACACCTGATCTGATATTTGATCTCACCTTTTCAAACACCATTCTGGCATTGAAGACCAGTGGAAAAGTGGCTGGGACACATTGTGTCTTTTTGTACTGGCCAAACACACAGATGCTAAGATAGATGTCCTCCTTGTCTTTCAGCACCACTCCTGGACAAGTTACCTGAAAGAAATTGGATACTGCAAATGAATGCAATTGCTTTATGAATTCCCTAAGCTATCCTACTACTAAGATGATTTCTCAAATATTACACAAAAACACAAGTCTGCTAACCTCATAAAAATACTCACAAATAAAGAGAGAGAGAAATTGTAGTGTTTACAGAGTTAAATGAAATGCTTTCATAACTTCCATCCCTCTGAGAAATTCACAATTTTCCATTTGGTTACTTGTGCCACATTTGAAGCTTTCTGTGTGGGCTCTTGGGACAGACACTAATAGTTTTAAACAGTCAGCCTTAGGCTTCTACTTTATGCTGAATGCTTACATAAAGTTATTAAGCATCATTTAATCACAAAGGATTAACACTCAACAAAATTAAAACATTATTCTAGAGAATGAAAAAATACAAATAAAAAGCACAAATCTAACCTCTATCACCCTTTATAGCAGTCCATAGATATCCTCATCAAAAGCAATATGACAAAGTTTCAAGGCTAATGAACTGAAAGTCCCTAGCCCAATGAAGTATTTTAAAGTATTTAATTGTACTTAACTATTCTTATTATAATTGACAGAAAGTATAGGCATAAAATATAGGGGTTCTAAATAATACACAGCATAATCTCTCCAGTCTCTGTCATATTTCATTGCCAGTGATCAATTACACCCTTAACAGGATATTAAATGTTCTCTAAGATTTAAATCCAACATATTAATATTACCCCACACCCTCTAACAATACATCCAAAGTACATTTGCATTGTCCATTCATTTCTTCCTCATTTACTCCCACCACCTGCCAAGACATACATCAACTGCTACACAAAACTTCTCTTGATTCATCAGCTAACATTATTCAATTCAAGCTAATTCAATCATTTATTATGAACTTACTCTAGGTAAGTAACATGTTTTAAATTCTCATAGCACTTAGTTCCCTTTAGGTCCAAGTTCTTCTCTAACTGCATTTTAATTAAGTGGGTACATCTGACTCACTTCTTTTATTTGTTCATAAAATCTCTAAGGACAGAAATTTTATTTTCCTCATTATGGTATCCAAAGAAATGTACTTTCAGTATTAAAAAGCTTATAGATGATCTAGACCAAATTCAAAATTTTTATATATGAAACCAACAGAGCAACAGGAATGTTTAGGTGATCTACTAACTCAAGGTCAGAAAATAAGATTAAATGAGTCAATATATTCAAAGTGAAGTGCCTAGAGCAAGCAGCTTGACAGATCACTCATCAATACTAGCTATCATTATTGTTACATTAAAAACCATATTGTCTGCCATTTTAACAGCCTACTACATTAAGTAAATGACTAAGACTGAATGTCCTCTTTTGTGCACAGCAGTTAAAATTATTTTCTGTACCAGCTCTTTTGACTCTTACCTTATGTTCCACTTTTGCTCTAATATATTCCTAATTGGTCACTAAATGTGCTCGGCAAATCTCATTCTGCCCATCAGCTCCATTTTCTACTCTGCCTCATTAAAGCCAGAACTGTCTTAGAGTCCTTCTAAATTTGTGCTGTCCAATGCAAGTAGCTGCTAGCTACTTATGCCTATGGATGTAGCTAGTCCAACTGATATGAGATGTAAGATACACACTGGATTTTGAAGAATTGTTACAAAAATATCTAAGATTTGCATCAATAACTTTTATATTAATTATATCTTAAAAATACTTTGAATATATTGATTTAAATAAAATACATTATTAAATTATCTGCTATTAATTTTACCTATTTTTTTAACTTCAAAAACAATGTAGCTACTAAGAAATTTTAAATTATACCCCTGGCTCAAATTTGAAGCTTAAAATTTGTTGGGGGGCGGGGGCAGCACTACTCTAATTATCCTCACTGGAAATTGTCGAGTCTCTATCCAATTTGAAACACATCCAAAAAGGCATGGGCTTTTTCTTCTCATCTAAAATTCTATAAATTCTGCCATCATTTAAAAGAATACCAAGCATCTTTCCAAAAAAAAAGCAGGAAAAGGGAGATTAAGTAAAATCAGATGGGGCAGAAAATAACTAGCAAAGTGGAAGACTTAAAGTACTTTGACAAGCTATGGTATGTTCTTGGTAATTTAGAAAAACATGCACATGTACAAGGCTGAGTGTATGCTCAGAAATGACCCAAGAAAGCCATAATCTCTCACCTCTGGCTAACCTTGAAGCTTTAGGAAAGCTGGAAGTGAAGACTATGCTGTAAACTACCCATCAGGACAAAAAAAGCATGTCCAGTGTTCACAAATGCTGAGAGACTTACTGGGTGAAAACATTTAAGGAAATATAAGTCCAATCCTTAGCAGACCACAAAGCTAACTAAGCAAAGTGACCACACATGACAAAGAATAAAGACTTCACAAAATTAGCTGAGGAAAAGAACTAAACAAACAAAAAGCAACAATAACAGACAAATCTGGGAGAAGGGAGAGGGTAAATTTAAAAAGTTCTATAGTAGTCTTCAAAATGTCCAGTTTTTTAAAAAAAATTATAACATGCCAAGAAGTAAGAAGTATGACCCACCACACACACAGAAAAAAAAAAAATCATCTGAAACTGTCCTTGAGGAAGCCCAGAGGTAAACAAAAACTAAGATAACTCAGCACTAGCAGAATTGCCCTGATAGAATACTAAAAAGAATCCTCCAGGTTAAAACAAAAGGATACTAGATAGTAACTCATATTCACATGAAAAAATAAAAAGCAACAATATCAAATCAGCACACTGTACCCCATAAATGTATTAATGTACATAATTATGATTTGATAAAGAAAATTTATTTCTCCTACCTTAAAGGATAATTGTGTAAAACAACTATAAAACTGTGCTGATAGACTTATACAAATATAACAAATGTAATTTGTTAAGGCTTCTCTCTGAGCTTTGGCAAGAACAAAAAGAATTTTTAATGTAATTTGTATGATAATATTTTAAAGAAGGGGAGAGAAATAAGTACTAAATAGAAGCAAAGATTTTGTGTACTATTGAAGTTAGTATTAATCCATACTATCACTGATTATTGTAAATAAAGATATTAACTATGAACCCCAGGTAAGCACTAAGAAAATAACTCAAAAACTAGTAAAATAAGGAAATTAAAATGGTACACTAAAAATAGTTAACACAAAGCCAGGTGTGGTGGCTCATGCCTGCAATCCTAGCACTCTGGGAGTCGAGATGAGTGGATTAACTGAGCTCATGAGTTCAAGACCAGCCTGATCAAGAGCAATACCTCATCTCTAAAAATTGTTGGGCGTTGTGGTGGGCACCTATAGTTCCTGCTACTTGGGAGGCTAAGGCAAGAGAATTGCTTGAGGTCAAGAGTTTCAGGGTGCTCTGAGCTGACACTACGGCCCCCCTCCAAAGGCAACAAAGTAAGACTCTGTCTCAAAAAATAAATAAATAAAAATAAAAAATAGTTAACATACAAGAAGGCCATGTGGAGAAACAGAAAAACAAAAAAGACATAAGGCATACAGAAAACAAATAGCCAAATGTCAGATAAATCCTACCTTGTCTGCAATTACATTAAAGATAAATTCACTAAACAGGCCAAACTAAAAATAGAGTCAGGTAGAATGGATTAAAAACAATCATCAGGGCCGAGTAACAACTTCCCTGCAACTGGGCACAGTGAGTCTGGGGAGATGAGACTCCAGGCATCTCTGGCTGGTGGGATCTGCCTTTGAGGCATCCCTTTGAGGATACAGGGAGTCAGCAAAGGACTTCTGGACCCCAAGAGGAGGACAAAAACAGTGCAAAACTGGCAAGTGGTTGTGTGTGTGTGTTCAATCAACCTAATCCCACCAGCAGCCATAAGTACAAGCAGCAGTGAGACTACAAACCAGAAAGGCCTTACCTGTGAACTGTTTCAATGTTTTTGGACTTGGCACTCAGTTGAACTGCCTTGGGGAGAGCTTGAGCAGGAGTGCAGAGAACTTGGGGAATTGTCTAAGGCCCCAGACTGAGCCACTGAGCCTGAAGGAGCTAATAGTGTTTGGCTGTGAGCTGCAGGGAGCCACTGAGAGAGAACCGCCTGACAAGCTCCGCCCACAGGGTCTCAGAGCAAGGATCAGGTGGGAGCTAGTAACCCAGTGACTGAGCAGCCTAAAGGTGGGGACTCAGCTGCCTTACGGCCTACCTTACGGCAGAGTGAGAACGTTTTTGGCACACTGGAGCCTCGGGCTGTTGCCCTGGGTAGAGTGCCATGGCGTCAAGGCTCATACCAACCTCAAACTCCCGGACTTGGCACTGCCTGGACCTCCATAAGAGCTGTGCCACAACCACTGACACGCAACCCACGCCCACCAGGCCTCCGCATGCCCTGACCAGGAACTGTGGGAGCTGCATAACCCTGTCCTCTCTGCCTCCACACCAGCCCAATCATCTGGCCAAGAACTCTAGCAAATCCATGCCCTCCGGAGCTCTCCCTGCCTCAGCGCAGAGCCCTTCTCCTGGCAAGAAAATGCTAGAGCCTTGGGTTCTCTGTGCCATAAGCCACTGGGCACCAGGCACTCCCAGAACAGTGCGCACCACCTCCTGCCCTGTTGCTGGATCAGGGTGTGCCACACTCCGGAGCTGCTTCCACAACCAAACTCGCTGGTT
This sequence comes from Loris lydekkerianus, assembly GCA_963574355.1. Taxonomy (NCBI): domain Eukaryota; kingdom Metazoa; phylum Chordata; class Mammalia; order Primates; family Lorisidae; genus Loris; species Loris lydekkerianus. The sequence goes on along the minus strand of CAUYPK010039660.1, from coordinate 2,396 downwards.
GGGGCATCCCCAGAGGAACTACACAGGGTCACTCCCTACAAAGATCTAGCAACAATAGAGTGATCCCACTGGGGTCTAATCTTGAACACACACCTCCCCAACTCTGAGGATGGCCAAATGCAACGGTGAAAAACAATCATGAGGTAAAATCAACAGAAAAACTCTGGCAATATGAATAATCAGAGTAGAGCAACTCCCCCAAGGATCAATGGGGCAGACACAGCAAAAGACCCCATGCACAAACAAATAGCTGAGATGTCAGAAATCGAATTCAGAATCTGGATAGCAAATAAGATCGAATTAGAATTCCAAGCAGTAACCCAAAAGACATCTCAAGAATTCAACGAATTCAAAGACCAAATGACCAAAGATTTAGACAAATTTAGACAAGAAGTTGCAGCCCTAAAAGATCTGAGAAACACAGTAGAATCCCTCAGTAACAGAATGGAACAAGCAGAAGAAAAAATTCCTGACATGAAAGACAAAGCTTTCGAATGCTCCCAACTCTCTAAGAGGAAGAGAAATGGAGGGCAAAAACAGATCACTCTCCCAAGAGAGTCCTGGGATAATTCGAAGAAAACCAATATTCGTCTTATAGGGATCCCCGAAAGCGACGAACAAGCTTCACTAGGCACAGAGTCTCTTCTCCATGAGATTATGAAGCAAAACTTTCCAGACATGCAAAGAGATTCTGAAATTCAGATAGCAAACAGTTTCAGAACTCCAGCACGACTCAACCCAAATAAGACATCCCCCAGACACATCATAATCAATTTCACCAAAGTTAATATGAAGAAGAAAATTCTGAAAGCAGCCAGACGAAAAATCATCATCTACAAGGGGAAGAAAATTAGAATAACTGCAGATCTCTCTGCTGAAACATTTCAAGCTAGAAGAGGATGGTCATTGACTTTTAATCTCCTAAAACAAAATAACTTTCAACCCAGGATCCTGTACCTAGCTAAACTGAGTTTCATTTATGACGGAGAAATTAAATACTTCAATGACATTCACATGTTAAAGAAATGTGCCATAACTAAACCACTCTCCAGGATATTCTCAGACCTATCCTCCATAAAAACCAGCGTAATCATTCACCACAAAAGTAAACCCACCCAGAAAATTTGATCAAATTCCAACTTCCACAGTTGCAAAAGAATTAAAAATGACCACCGGACTCTCAAAAGGCTTATCAATATTCTCAATTAATGTGAAGGGTTTAAATTGTCCTCTAAAGAGGCACAGGTTGGTTGACTGGATACAAAAACTCAAGCCAGATATCTGCTTCATACAAGAATTGCATCTTATATTAAAAGACAAATTTAGACTCAAGGTGAAGGGATGGTCATCTATACTCCAGGCAAATGGAAAGCAGAAAAAAGCAGGGGTGGCAATCCTATTCGCAGACGCAATAGGCTTTAAACCAACCAAAATAAGGAAAGATAAGAATAGACACTTCATATTTGTTAAAGGTAATACTCAATATGATGAGATTTCAATTATTAATATTTATGGACCCAACCAGAATTCACCTAAATTTATAAGAGAAACTAAAACAAACATGAGCAACTTGATTTCCTCCAGTCCAATAGTAGTTGGAGATTTTAACACCCCTTTAGCAGTGTTGGGTAGATCCTCCAAAAAGAAGCTAACCAAAGAAATTTTAGATTTAAACTCAACCTTTCAACATCTGGACTTACAGACATCTACAGAACATTTCATCCCAACAAATCTGAACACATTTTTCTCATCATCCCACAGAACATACTCCAAAATAAACCACATCATAGGCCACAAATCTAACCTCAGCAAATTTTTAAAAATAGAAATTATTCCTTGCATCTTCTCAGAACATCATAGAATAAACGTTGAATTCAATGAACAGGAACATGCATACCCATACAAAAACATGGAAGCTAAACAACCTTATGCTGAAGGATAGATGGGATATAGATGAGATTAAGAAGGAAATCACCAAATTTTTGGAACAAAACAACAATCAAGACACAAATTACCAGAACCTCTGGGATACTGCAAAGACAGTCCTAAGAGGGAAATTTATAGCACTGCAAGCCTTCCACAAGAAAACAAAAAGAGAGGAAGTTAATAACTTAATGGGACATCTCAAGCAAGTAGAGAAGGAAGAACATTCCAACCCCAAACCCAACAGAAGAAAAGAAATAACCAAAATCAGAGCAGAGTTAAATAAAATTGAAAACAATTTATTTATACAACAGATCAATAAATCCAAAAGTTGGTTTTTTGAAAAGATCAACAACAGAGATAAACCTTTAGCCACCCTAAACAAGAAAAAGAGTAAAATCTCTAATTTCATCAATCAGAAATGGTAACGATGAAATAACAACAGACCCCTCAGAAATTCAAAAAATCCTTAA
>CAUYPK010039659.1:0-25238 GCA_963574355.1 Loris lydekkerianus | reverse complement strand
ATTTTCTTTCTTTCTTATTTTATGAGACAGAGTCTCACTCAGTTGCCCCATGCTAGAGTGCCCTGATGTCAATAGTTCTCAGCAACCTCAAACTTCTGGGGCTCAAGCAATCCTCTTGACTCAGCCTCCAGAGTAGCTGAACCTGAAGGTGCCCGCCACCACACCCCGCTAACATTTTTTTTTTTTTTTTTTTTTTTTGTTGCAGCCATCATTGTTGTTTGGCGGGCCAGGCTGGATTCGAACCCGCCAGCTCAGGTATATGAGCGCCTTAGCTGCTTGAGCCACCAGCACCGAGCCCTTTTAGCAATTTTCAAGTATAGAATTTATTGTTGCTAACTATAGTCATGATGTACAATAGGTCTCTTGAACTTATTCCTCTTGTCTTGAAATTGTATGTCCTGTGATCAACATCTCTCCAATCCCTCTACCCCATTCTACATTTTATTTTTATATATCTTTTCTTTCCCCCTGCCTCAGGCTAGAACTGAAACATTATCTCTTCCTGGGTGTCAAACTTGCTGATCTTTGGACAGAAACTACACCATTAGCTCTGTGGTTCTCAGGCCTTTAGACAAGAACTAAAGTATTGACTCACTCTCAGATCTTAGGATTTATAAGCCTCCATCAATCCATGAACCAATTCCTTCTAGTAAATTTCAATCTACCCACCCACCTCCTATGGGGTATGTTTCTCTGGAGAACCCCAGTGCAGACTGTCTTCAGAACTGTCTCTTTACCCTTGGTTTTCAGCAGTTTGATTATGATGTATCTATGTGTGGTTTTTATTTTTGTTATTTGTTGGGGATGGTGGATTTATCCTATTTGATGTTCTCCGTAAATTTTTGATTATGGTTTGATGCCTTTCACTCTTTGAAAAATTCTCAGCCATTATCTCTTCAAATATTTCTTCTTCCTATTTTCTCTCTTTCTTCCGTGATTCCGATTACATGTATAGCAGAATTTTATATTTCCCCACTGTTGTCACTCTGGTTTTTTATTGTTTGTTTTGTTTTTACTTATTTTTCTCTTTGTGTTTCAGTCTGGGTAATTTTGATTAACATATTTTCAAGTTTATTGATTTTTTTTTTTTTTTTTTTTTTTTTTTTGAGACAGAGTCTCACTATGTCCCCCTTGGTAGAGTGCTATGGCGTCACAGCTCACAGCAACCTCAAACTCTTGGGCTTAAGCAATTCTCTTGCCTCAGACTCCTGAGTAGCTGGGACTACAGATGCCTGCCACAATGCCCAGCTATTTTTTTGTTGTTGCAATTGTCATTGTTGTTTGGCAGGCCCAGGCTGGGTTCCAACCCGCCGGCTCTGGTGAATGTGGTGGCCCCCTAGCCGCTGAGCTACAGGCGATGAGCCAAGTTTATTGATTCTTTCCTCACTTTTTGTTGAGTCTACGGATAAGCCCAGAGAAGACATTCCTCTTATCTATTACCACACTGCTTTTTTTTTTTAATTGTAGAGTTTCTGTTTGATTCTTAAAGTTTCCATCTCTGCTGAAATTACCCATCTGTTTAGGTTTGTGGTCTATCTTTTCTACTAGCACTTTAAACATATAAATCATAATTATTTAAAATTCTTTCTCTAATAGATTCAACAACTGCATCATTTCTAAGTCTGGCTTGGTAGATTACTTTGTTTCTTGAAAGTGGATCTTTTTTCTTGCTTTTTATGCTGTATATATTTTTTTCTAAATACCTGACATTGTGCGTAGGACCATAGAGACTTAATTAAATAGTATTCATTCCTGGAAATGGGCATGTAGACAATTAGTATAAAAGCTTAGATCAGGGTTTGGTGCCTGTAGCTCAGCCGGCTAGGGTGCCAGCCAAATACACTGGAGCTGGCAGGTTTGAACCCAGCCAGCGCCTGCCGAACAACAATAATAACTGCAACAAAAAAACAGCTGGGTGTTGTGGTGGGCGCCTGTGGTTCCAGCTACTTGGGAGGCTGAAGCAAAAGAATCTCTTAAGCCAAGAGTTTGATGTTGCTGTGAGCTGTGACTATCAGAGATTTTTATTTGTTTTGTTAATTCCTTCACCTATTCATTCAACAAATATGACACTCTACCCAGGGTGACATAGTGAGGCTCTGTCTCATAAGAAAAAAAAAGAAAAAAGAGCTTAAGTCAGTCTAATCAGGCATTGAGCGGGGCTTAGATTTTGTTGTTGCTATGGTTACCTTCATTGTACTACTGGCTTTCAAATCTTTTAGCATCATATCAAGTTTAGGATGAGGGCTGGGTCATTGGCGGGATTTTCTCAATGTTCTAGCTCTGTCCATCAGCTTTCCAACCCTAAGTCAGATTGCTGTTGCTTGTTACTTGATGCTTGGTAGGCTGGGGTGTCTTTTGTCCTAGTTCAGCCTCAGTCGTAGGCAAACTCTATATTCCCAGGTCTTGAAAGCAAGGCTTCCTCAATGATCTTACTCCTCTGGTCCTCTGCCTCTCTGCCATGGCAGCAGAACTTTGTGGCCCTCGGTAGAGTGCCATGACGTCACAGCTCACAACAACCTCAAACTCTTGGGCTCAAGTGATTCTCTTGCCTCAGCCTCCCAAGTAGCTGGGACTACAGGTGCCTTCCACAAAGACTGGCTGTTTTTTAGAGATGAGGTCTCGCTCTGGCTCAGGCTGTCTCAAACTCGTAAGCTGAGGCAATCCACCCACCTCGGTCTCCCAGAGTGCTAGGATTACAGTCGTGAGCCACCAGCACCGTGCCAAGTTTCCTGTCTCTTCGCCAATGGTAGGAACATTGTAATAGTGGTATTACAGGAACTAGGATCCAGGATGGTTTTTGTTAGTCATTTAGTCAGTTAGTCTGTTTGTTTTGAGATAGTCTCACTTTGTCACCCTAGTAGAGTGCTGTGGTGACATAGCTCACAGCAACCTCAAACTCTAGGGCTTAAATGATCCTCTTGCCTCAGCCTCCTGAGTAGCTGGGACTACAAGTACCTGCCACAATGCCAGGCAATTTTTAGGGATGGGGTCTCACTCTTGCTCAGGCTGGTCTCGAACTCCTGAGCTCAAGCAATTCCACCTGCTTCAGCCTCCCAGAGTGCTAGGATCACAGGCAAAAACCATCATGCCGGGTGACACCTATAGCTCAAAGGAGTAGGGCGCCAGCCCCATATACCGGAGGTGGCGGGTTCAAACCCGGTCCTGTCCAAAAAAAAAAAAAAAGAAAACCATCATGTCTGGCCCAGGATTGTTTTTTATTCCTCCTCTCTTACGCCAGCAGCAATGGGTCTCCACAGCTTTGCTGCCCTTCCCCAGCAGGCTAGTACTTCTGTTCTCTGTGGCAGAAGGGCCCTGATGAGGCAGAGACTTCCTACCTACCTTTCCCACAGCAGCAAGAAGTCCCTCTGCTCCTCCAAAATTGCACCTGATGGACGTCTATGGAGAAAATCCCACAAGTGGTGCAAACTCCCCTCATTTCTGTGACTCTGGAAGTCCTGCAATTTCACGCCACCCCACACATGTCCCTTTGTTACTGCATGCAAGCTGGGTAACAACTTTGGGCCTTGGTTTTCTCATCTGTCAAATGGGGTTTAAAATCTGTGAGAATTCAATTAAATAATACATGTAAAGCATTTAGACCAGGTGCGGTAGCGCTCACCTGTAATCCAACCCCAGCTCTTTGGGAGGCTATGGAGGAAGGATTGCTTAAGGCCAGGAGTTTGAGACCAGCTGGAACAAGAACAAGATCCTGCCTCTACACCAAAAAAAGTAGAAAAATTAACCAGGTGTGGTGGTGTACACCTGTAGTCTCAGCTTTTGGGGAGGCTGAGATAGGAGGATCGCTTGAGCCCAGGAGTTTGAGGTTGCTGTTAGCTATGATGATGCCACTGCACTTTAACCCAGGTAACAACAACAAAGAATTTGGACTAGTTCCTGGCATACATCGCTTAATAACTATCAGAGTTATTTATTTATTTTGTTAATTCCTTCACCTATTCATTCAACAAATATTGAGAACCTACTGTGTGCTAGAAATTGTGCTAAGTGTTGGGAATATAGTATGAAAGGATAAAAGGTTCTCGTGGAATCAGCTACCAAGAAAAGCAGTCACGAGGCAAGTAGTTGCTACCCAAAGGGTGCTGTGAAACCAGAAGTGCAGGGGAATATAAAGTGTATCTCTGAAGAAGTAATCTTTGAGCTGAGACTTAAAAAATAAGCAGGAATTTGCTAGGTGTGCCAGGCAAAGAGAACAGCATATGTAAAGGCTGAATTAGGAGGAAGCTGAGGCATATACAACTGGAAAAGGCCAGTGTGGCTGGAGATGAGGGACAGAAGGAGGACAGAGGGACAGAGAGAAGCAGTGGCCATTGGCAGTGTCCTGTGGGCTGTATGAGGACTGGGCTTTATCCAGAGAGCGATGGGAAGCTATTGGAGAGGGTGAGAAGGGAGTGGGTAACATGATCTGTTAGTTCTTTGCTTTTGTTTTATCTTGTTTTCTTTTCTTTTTTTCAAAAACATAAAATTTATACTTATAAAAACTTCATAACAGGAAAAAAGAATGAACAATAAGTAAATATAGAGGACACATTCTCAGTAATCTGCATATTAATCAAACAAATCATAGAATAATTGCTGAACATAACAGATAAAATGTTACCATGTTTTGGACAATGTTTTTTTTTTTATTAAATCATAGCTGTGTACATTAATGCAATTATAGGATATTTTGTTTTCTGAGACCGGGTCTTGCTTTGTTACCCAGGCTAGAGTGCAGTGGTGGCATCATAGCCCACTGGAGCCTCCACCTCCTGGGCTGAAGTGACCCTCCTGACTTAGCCTCCTGAGTAGCTCAGACTACAAACGCCACTACACCTAATTACCTTTTCTTTCTTCCTTCCTTCCTTCCTTCTTTCCTTTCTTTCTCTCTCTCTCTCTCTCTTTCTTTCTTTTTTTGAGACAGAGTCTCACTGTGTTGCCCTTGGTAGAGTACAGTGACATCACGGCTCACAGCAACCTCAAGCTCTTGGACTTAAGCGATTCTCTTGCCTCAGCCCCCCAAGTAACTGGGACTACAGGCACCCGCCACAATGTCCGGCTATTTTTTTAGAAATGAGGTCTCACTCTGGCTCAGGCTGGTCTGGAACCCGTGAGCTCAGGCAGTCCACCTGCCTCGGCCTCCCAGAGTGCTAGGATTAAGGCGTGAGCCACTGTGCCTGGTCCAAACAGCTTTTAGAATCCCAAAGGTAAGTAGGGTAATTAGGGTGATTTGAAGCTCTGTTTCAAAAAAATTTTTTAATTAAATTAAAAACAAACAAACAAATAAATAAAAACTGTCATGCTGTGCAGAGAACACATGGGAGAAGAGCTAAAGTGGGTAGGGAGACCAGTCAGGAAGCAGAGAAGAAAGGGGAGCATGGCACATTCGGGCAGCAGGGAGCCTGCATCTCAACCCTACGTACCACAGCACTAGGGCAAAAACCTGGTTTTAGGAATGTGCTATGGAGTTCAGGTGAGCTGTTTCTTGCTAGTTTTAAGATTTCACCACCAGAGGGCAGAAAAACCTAAAGAAACGCCTGAAATCAGGCTTGGGTCTTCTGGGAGACTGCGTCCTGGGGCGCAAAGACAGCCAGAGAGATTTCCCTCCCCTAGCCCAGTGACATGGCTGACTTAGGGCTGATGGTGGGCAGCCTCCAATTCCTTAAGTGTTGGTCCTCTTAGGCAGCGAGGAAACGTAAGAAATCCTGGACTGGGTGCCTGAAAATGTGAGTTCTAATCTCCTCTCAGCTTCCTGAGACGGGCAAGTTATTTTACCTCTCTGACCCCCCAATAGCTGCAGGAATGGAGCTAATAATCCCTGGCCTGGGCCCCAGCCCTCAGTTCAGACAGAGGCCATGCTTGTGCCACCAGGTTTACACCCTACTGCTACCACCAATAGCTCTATAACCTTGGTCAAATGACTTTCACCTTTCAGAGGTGGTTTCCATCTCTGTTAAATGGGACTCCTAACACCTCCCTTGCACATTCGCAAATTTTATATGCGATCATTTCTGTACATACTTAGTTGCTGGCACGTAATACTTGCTCAACATATGTATACTATTCAGATAGAAATTTAACTTTATGTTAAGTGTTTACTTAATGACTTTTTAGGTCTGAGGCTCTGCTTGTAATTCCTTTTGTGGCTTTCAGTGCGGTTCCTTCCCTTCTCTGAGCCTCAGTTTCTCCAACAGAAAAATGGGAGGGTTAGATTAGATTGGAGGTTCAACAGGAGCCCTTCCAGTTCTGACACCCTAGGCTGCCTCTTTCCCTCCCTCCCTCCTTCCCTGCCTTCCACTTATTCATCATTTATTCATTCCTTCCACAATTATTTATTGAATAACTACTATGTTCCAGGTGCAGGAACAAAACAGACCCACATATAAGTAGGTGTCCATCACTTGGAGCCAGTCTGTTGGGAGTATATTTTTTCAAAACCCTTCTTTGTCCTCTTCTCCAGTGATCAATCTTCCATGTTATTTTGTGTTTGAAATAGAAAAAAAAAATGCACAGAGAGTTTATTTCCGTGCATCTCTGTGTGGCTGGCTGTATACACACAGGAGTGCACACACACATTTATATATAACATTTGCAGCAGCGTTGTCATGGGAACCATTTTTTAGTGTCTCTGGGCACGAGGGATGCCTGTGAGTAGAAGAGCTTTTATGGAACACCCCCTGCATGCACTTTTGTGTGGCAAGAAAGCCTGCTGAGAGAGTTGCCCCAAGAGCCTTTGTCGGCCCTTTTGATCATCTCTGCCTATTTTTCTCATTGATCTTGTCAGATATGAGCGAATTTGACTGAAGGAACTGAATGTCAAGCTCAGTGACTGCAGGAGCAAGACCTTCTGGGACATTTGCCAACATAGTGGCAAGGATAGGTCAGCTTGGGCTTTTTGTCTTCTGAAACCCTTGATTTGGGACAGTTTAAGGGTCTGGGGAAGACTTGGATGAAAAGACAAAAGCAGCCAGGGGATGTATTTTCAGAAATAACAGCTGCAGCAGCCACTGCTGAACTTGGTGGGCAGTGCCAGAGCAGGGAGAGGACAGAAGGCCTCCAAGAGGATGAGGGACAGGGTCACTATTCACTGAGCACCTACCTTGGCCCTGGCCCCATTCTGGGCACTTTGCATGTTCTCGTCTCTACCACTCAATCAAGTCTATACATTGAGGTTGTTGTTCTTAGCAGGAAGCTGGAATCTAGAGACAAAAAGCTGCCCACCTAGGAAGTGACAAAGCTGATTCATGCACAGGAGTGTTGGGCTTGACTCCAGAGCCTGGGCTTGGCCACCACATAATCCCCCAGGGCAACTCTCTGCAGCCAGGTCTCCCCATTCTTTTAGGCCAGGAGAGCAAGGAATGACAGCCCAGATATTCAAGTCCTCACAACCTCAAGTCATGGTGGCAGATCCAGTCATGAGCAGCTACCAGAGTGACCAAACTGAGTCTACACAAAGTATTAAATATTAAATTGGGGTTGGGCACGATGATGATTCACGCTTGTAATCCTAGCACTCTGGGAGGCTGAGGCAGGTGGATTGCCTGAGCTCAGGAGGTCAAGACCAGCCTGAGCAACAGCAAGAGCCCCGTCTCTAATAAAAATAGAAAAACTAGCTGAGCGTTGTCGCAAGTACCTATAGTCCCAGCTATTCAGGAGGCTGAGGCAAGAGGATTGCTTGAGCCCAAAAGTTTGAGGTTGCTGTGAGCTATGACACCATGGCACTTTGCCCAGGGTGACAGAGTGAGAGTCTGTCTCAAAAAAAAAAAAAATTAAATTTGCCTTGAATACTACAGAGCTACAGGTGGAATTGGAACCTCTGCCTTCAGTGTAGTCATGTTTCTCCATATTACCCCAGTGAGCAAGGAGATCAGTCTATATACTGAAGAAATTTGACTCTATGGGATAACGGACCTGCTCAGCTTGACTTCTTGGTTTTCCCCAGACGACAAATACTCGTGATACCAAATCACCATCAAGAAATGCATGAAGGTGCTCAAGGCTCAGCAACTGCACTCTGTCCTCTGAGGGGCCCTTAAATGTCATGTTTCTTCTGCCACCTGCTACCTCTCTGAGACTCCATAACCAAACTCTTCAATCTGTCAGCCATGAAGTCTTTTGGAATCCAATCTCATTATGGCTTTTTTTCTTTTTAGATAGTCTCACTATGTCGCCCTCGGTACAGGCCGTGGTGTCACAGCTCACAGCAACCTCAAACTCTTGGGCTCAAGCGATCCTTTTATCTCACCCTTCCAAGTAGCTGGGACCACAGGCTCCAGCAACAATGTCCAGCTGGTTTCTCTGTTTTTAGTAGAGAGGGGGGTCTCACTCTTGCTCAGATTGGTGTGGAACTGCTAAGCTCAGCCCATCCACCCGCCTTGGCCTTCCAGAGTGCTTGGATTACAGGCGTGAACCAAGGTGAGAACCTGGCCCTACTGGTGATGTCTTATGTGCCCAGGACTATGCTAGCTCTGCTAGAACACTGGAACTGCTGCAGTCCCCCTCACACATTACAGAAATCAAAGCTTAGAGGGTGAAGGGATTTAACAAGGGTGTTGGTAGCCTAAGCACTATAGGGAAGTCTCATCTGTACAACAAATAAAATAAAACTTGGCCAGACATGGTGGCACATGCCTGTAGTTCCAGCCACTTGGGAGACAAGGTGAAAGGATGGCTGACCCTGCACTCTAGCTAGCCTGGTTGACAGAGCAAGACTTGGTTCAAAACTAAAACTAAAACAAGGCCAGGTGCCGTGGCTCATACCTATAATTCTAGCACTCTGAAAGCTTGAGGCAGGAGGACCAATTGAGGTCAGGAATTTTGAGACCTGCCTGAGCAAGAGTAAGAGTCCAACTGCACTAAAAATAAAAAAAAAAATTAGCTGGACAATTTGGCAGGCACCTATAGTCACAGCCTACCAGGAGGCTGAGGTTGGAGGATTGCTCGAGTCCAGGAGTTTGAGGTTGCTGTGAGCTAGGCTGACGCTAGGCTCTGATGCCTGGGCAACAGAGATTCTGTCTCAAAACAAAAACAAACCCGAACTGGGTTTTGAAGGATGAACAGGAATGAATATCTAGGCAATCCAGGAAAAGGAGACACTCTAGGTGGTGGGACCAGCCTATGGAAACTCAGAGACATACCAGCCTAAGAAAGAGCAAGACCGTATCTCTTGGCTTGGCACCTGTGGCTCAAGCGGCTAAGGCGCCAGCCACATACACCTTGAGCTGACACATTCGAATCCAACCCGGGCCTGCCAAACAACAATGATGGCTGCAACCAAAAAATAGCTGGGCGTTGTGGTGGCACCTGTAATCCCAGCTACTTGAGAGGCGGGGGCGGGAGAATTGCTTGAGCCCAGGAGTTGGAGGTTGCTGTGAGCCGTGATGCCATAGCACTCTACCCAGGGTGACAGCTTGAGGCTCTGTCTAAAACAAACAAACAAAAAAAACAACAACGCATTTCTGCTCAAAATAGAAAAATTTAGCTGGGGCCGGGTGCAGTGGCTCACGCCTGTAATCCTAGCACTCTTGGAGGCCAAGGTGGGAGGATTGTCTGAGCTCACAGATTTGAGACCAGCCTGAGCCAGAGTGAGACCCTGTCTCTAAAAATAGCCAGGAGTTGTGAGGCTGAGGCAAGACAATCAGCTGAGCCCAAGAGTCTGAGGTTGCTGTGAGCTATTACACCAGGGCACTCTACCGAGGGTGACAAAGTGAGACTCTTCTCAAAAAAAAAAAAAAAAAGAAAAGAAAAGAAAAGAAAGAAAGAAAAGAAAGAGGGAGAAGAGGGAGAGATGAAAGGACATGGCTGTTCAGGGGCTGTGTTGATGAGAAAATGGCAGAAACTGAGGCTGCAGAGATTGGCAAAAGACAGATGTGATGGGGTGGCAGGTGCCTGGCTGAGAAACCTGGAGTCTACCCAACACCCACTTACCCTGCACAAAGGATGGGAACTAAGTATCTTCTTCAACTACTCCATTTAGTGGGAGAAAAGGAGTGGAATGAGGGCTGGGAAAAGAAAAAAAAGATTGCCAAATTTGGGAAACTGGAAAATGTTCATCTGCAGAATTAATTCTAAATCACTGCTATTTTCATTCTCATGCTGGTGGGGAAAGACAGAACATAGCAACGCTTCAGCCTCTTTCCAGGTGTCTGGTGTGTGGGCAGGGCAGGCCAGGCTGGCTGGCTGGCTCCCACGGTGATTGTTGCAGTCAATCTGGTGCTTGGCGCCAGCTGTGGACATCTGGAAATCCAGCTTTCTCTTCCAGTCATTAGATAGGGGGTAAATGAGAATCCAGGATTTTCCCAAGGCAGCAAGCTTAGCAGATTTTTTTTTTTTTTTTTTTAGAGACAGAGTCTCACTTTGTGGCCTTCGGTACCATGCCGTGGAGTCACACAGCTCACAACAACCTCTAACTCCTGTGCTTAAGTGATTCTCTTGCCTCAGCCTCTGGAGTAGCTGGGACTACAGGCACCCGCCACAACACCCGGCTATCTTTTTGTTGCAGTTTGGCCAGGGCCGAGTTTGAACCTGCCACCCTCGGTATATGGGGCTGGCACCCTACTCACCTACTTACTGAGCCACAGGTGCCACCCAGGATATTTTTTTTAATCAGTTCATTTTTTTTTTTTTTTTTATAAAGACAGAGTCTCACTTTATCCCCTTGGTAGAGTGCCGTAGCGTCACAGCTCACAGCAACCTCCAACTCCTGGGCTTAGATGATTCACTTGCCTCAGCCTCCACAGTAGCTGGGACTACAGGTGCCTGCCACAATGCCCAGCTATTTTTTGTTGCAGTTTGGCTGGGGCCTGGTTTGAACCCGCCACATATGGGGCCGACACCCTACCCACTAAGCCACAAGCGCCGCCCAGGATATTTTTTTTTTTAATTTCTGATTACTATGAGGGCACAAATGATTAGATTACAATGTTTGTGTTTGTTAGGTGAAGTTTCTGTTGTAGTTGTGTCTTGTGCCCAGCAGGTGTACCATATACCCTCACAGTGTGCCCCTTAGGTGGGAGCACACTAATCCCCGCCCTTCTCCCCACTCCCTTAGCAGGATGTTTATTTATTTATTTATTCATTTATTTGAAACAGACTCTCACTTTGTCACCCTCAGTAGAGTGCCGTGACATCACAGCTCACAGCAACCTCAAACTCTTGGACTTAAGCGATTCTTTTGCCTCAGCCTCCCAAGTAGCTGGGACTACAGGCACCTGCCACAATGCCCAGCTCTTTTTTGATTATAGTTGTCATTGTTTGGCAGGCCTGGGCTGGATTCGAACCTGTCAGCTCCCATGTATGTGGCTGGTGCCCTAGCTGCTGAGCTATAGGAGCTGAGCCCTTAGCAGGATATTTAAATGACATCAGGCTCAACCAGGGCCAGGGGAAGGCTGGACCACTCAGGGTACAATATTTGGTTTCCAGATTCAAGGTCATTGTGTGAAGTTCCCTGGCCTACACTGGACTACTAGAGAAATGTTAGGCAGGGATTAGAGACCATTCACTGGGTCAGGCCCGGTGGAGATGCAGGTTGATTTCAGTGGATTTGGTGCATATGAGGGTTCTGCTAATAAAGAAAGGTCAAAGGCTGCCTTGCTCTCAAGTCTAGCAGCCTCCTCTTGAGAACTCTGTGTGATTAGCCAGAGGAGGGAAAAAGGAAGCCCCTGCCATGGTTCACCTCCTACATGCCAGCAATATTAGAGGCAGGGCCTGATTAAATTAGTTAGTGCATATCAGTTAGTTAATACAAGCCTAATGCCTGTATTGAGTGCAATATTATATAATGAGTGCAAACTAAATGTTAGTTATTATTTTCATTAGCCAGACACCTTAAAGGTTGGTTTCTGCTTGCTAAGCTTTTTAAATCTATACCAGCTAGCTCTAGGAAGTAGAAATTAATAGGTTCTTTAGAAAACGTTTTTTATGGCTGGGTGCACTGACTCACACCTATAATCCTAGCACTCTGGGAGGCCAAGGCAGGATGATCCCTTGAGCTCAGGAGACCAACCTGAGCAAGAGTGAGACCCTGTCTCTATTAAAAATAGAAAAAAAAAAAATAGCCAGGTGTTGTGGCAAGTACCTATAGTCCCAGTTATTCCAGAGGCTGAGACGGAGGATTTCTTGAACCCAGGAGTTTGAGGTTTTTGTTAGGTTGATGCCATGGCACTCTAGCCCGATCAACAGAGTGAGACTTTGTCTAAAAAAAAAAAAAAAAAAAAAGAAGTCTGGATGCTGTGGCCCACACCTGTACACCTGTAATCCTAGCACACTCTGGGAGGCTGAGGCAGGTGGATAACCTGAGCTCAGGAGTTCAAGACCAGCCTGAGGAAGAATGAGAACCTTTCTTTACTAAAAATAGAAAAACTAGTTGGGTGTAGTAGCAAAAGCCAGTAGTCCCAGCGACTCAGGAGACTGAGGCAAGAGGATTGCTCAAGCTGAAGAATTCAAGATTGCTGTGAGTTACAATGACACAGTAGCACTCTACCCAAGGTGACAGAGTGAGACTCTGTCTCAAAAGAAAAATAAAAATGGATAGAAGACTTGAATGCCCAGCCTGAACAAGAGTGCCATCCTGTCTCTAAAAATAGCTCAGCTGTGCCTATAGTCGTAACTACTCCAGAGGCTGAGGCAAGAGGATCAGTTGAGCCCAGAAGTTTGAGGTTGCTGTGAGCTATGACATCACAGCACTCTACTCAGGGTGACAGAGACAGACTCTGTCTTTAAAAAAAAAAAAGAAAGACTTGAATAGACATTTTCCTGAAGGTAAACAACGTGTCAATAAGCACATGAAAATTTATGCAAAGAGGCTGGGTGCAGTGATTCACACCTGTAATCCTAGCACTCTAGAAGGCCGAGGCAGGTGGATTGCCCTGTGCTCAGAGGTTCAAGACCAGCCTGAGCCAGAGTAAGAATCCATCTCTACAAAAGAAAAGCCAGGTGTTGTGGCAGGTGCCTGTAGTTCCAGCTACTTGGGAGGTTGACGTAAGATAATTGCTTAAGCCCAACAGTTGGAGGTTGCTGTGAGCTATGACTCCCTCTACTGAGGGCCACAAAGTGAGACTCGGTCTCAATAAAAAAATTTTTTTAAATGTTCAGAGTAATTAAGGATTAGGGAAATGCAAATCACAACCACAATGAGATACCACTTCAGACCCAGGGCTATTATAAAAGAAATGAAAAGCCCCTCTCCTAAGAGAAAATAATCAGTGTTTTTGAGAAATTGTAAACTTTGTGCATCTCTAGTGGAGATGATGTAAAATGATACAGAAACTGTGGAGAATAGGATGGCAGTTCCTCAAAAAATTAAACATATTACTGTACCATCCAGCAATCCCTTTCCAGGCATATACCCCAAAGAATTGAAAGCAGGAACCTGAACAGATATGTGTACACTAATATTCATAGCAGCTGAAAGGCGGAATCAGCTCAAATCATCATCAATGTATGAATGAATAAACAAAATGTGGTATGTCCAGATCGTGGAGTATTATTTAGCCCTATAATTGAATGAAATTCTGATACATGCCACCTTGAAAACATTCTGCTAAGTGAAATGAGCCAATCACAAGAGGACAAATAATGTATGATTCCACCAACAGGAAGTGCCTAGAACAAATTTGCAGAGACAGAAAGTAGAGAGGTGGTTGTTGTCCGTGACTAGGGGAAGGAAGCAGTGGGAACTTATTTAATGGGCAGAGACTTCAGTTTGGAATGATGAAAAAGTTCTGAAGATATCTGGGTATGGTAGTGCAGCTATAGACCCAGCTATTTAGGAAGCTGAGGCAGAAGCCAAGAGCTTGAGGCCAGCCTGGCCAACATAGTAAGGCCCCAATTCTAAAAATAATGGTCTGTAGATGGATAGTAGTGATGGTTACATGGCAATATGAATGTACTTCATGTTACTGAACTGTTCTCTTAAAAATGAAGTGGTAGGGCAGCACCTGTTGCTCAGTGGGTAGGGTGCTGGCCCCATATACTGAGGGTGGCGGGTTCAAACCTGGTCCCAGCCAAATTGCAACAAAAAAATAGCCAGGCATTGTGGCGGGGGGCCTGTAGTCCCAGCTACTCAGGAGGCTGAGGCAAGAGAATCGCCTAAGCCCAGGAGTTGGAGGTTGCTGTGAGCTGTGTGATGCCAGAGCACTCTACTGAGGGCGATAAAGTGAGACTCTGTCTCTACAAAAAATAAAATAAATAAAAGAATAAAGTGGCTGGGCATGGTGGCTCACGCCTATAGTCCCAGCACTGTGGGAGGCCGAGGCGGGTGGATTGCCTGAGCTCAGAGGTTTGAGACCAGTATGAGCAGCAGTAAACCAGAGTAAGACCCCGTCTCTACAAACATCAAAAACAGCCGGACGTTGTGGTGGGCGTCTGTAATCCCAGCTACTGGTGAGGCAACAGGAAAGAGCCTCTCCAGAGGAAGAAGAAAACGAACAACAACAAAAAAAGGAGTACTTCAAACAAAGAAGAATCAACAAGCAAGCTGAAATTAAAAATAAAAATAAAAAAAATTTAAAAGAGTAAAGTGGTAAATTTTACGTTATTTATACCTGACCACACACCCACACACCCACACACACAAGTGGACAGAACCTAGGTTGTGTGTTTCCAGGGGCCCTGGATCCACTTCCCCCTTTCTAGGAAAAGGGAACAGGGCTCTGGGCAGAGAAGCAACCTGATGCTAACTTTTCTTTTTCTGACTTTTTAATGTAGGTAATTATGGGGATGTTACTTAATTTGTAGGTTCATAGGGTTGTTATCTGCTTGAATATTTCTCTTCCCTACCAGATACGGCCTCATATATCTCTCTAGGAGCCCAGCAAAGTGCTTGGTAAATAGGTTTCACTCATTAAGTCTTCAAATAAATTCTGGCTGTAATTCTAGAAACATGGAGGGGAGGAATGGTTAATGCTTTAAGTAGGAAAAGCCCAGGGTAGCAGGAATCCTACTTCTTTTTTTTTTTTTTTTTGAGACAGCGTCTTACTTTGTTGCCCTTGGTAGAGTGCCATGGTGTAATAGCTCACAGCAACCTCAAACTCTCGGGCTCAACTCTTGCCTCAGCCTCCCCAATAGCTGGGACTTATAGGTGCCTGCTGCAACGCCCGGCTGTTTTTAGAGACGAGGTCTCGCTCTGGCTCAGGCTGGTCTGGAAAGCATGAGCTCAGGCAATCCACCTGCTTTAGCCTCCCAGAGTGCTAGGATTATGGGTGTGAGCTACCGCTGCCCAGCACCATCTCTGTCTTAAGTGCTTCAGGTCTAGATCTTGGGCCACCAAGGTCCATGTCTAGCTCTACCCTCAGTAGGCGTTGGTGGATGTTTGCATGTCTCAGAGTTGAGCACCTAACTTCTCTGTGGCTAATACAAATGGCTTCTCTTGGCATAACATGGCTTGTTTTTATGCTTAAAGTTCAGGCCCTCCAGAAGGAAAAATGAAGGGGTCAGAGAACTTGAGCTTGCCACAGTATTTTTGAAAATTTTGTTTGTGAACCTTAGGAACCAGAAAATTGAGATTACCAGGTCACTTGGTTCATAAAGACTTTCATGATGCTGCTGGAAACCAAGTCTCATGGGCTGCAATTAAGAAATTAAGGAGTTCCTCTGAGCCCAACCCCCAGCTCACTCAGGGGATAGAGCAGGGACCCCACATGCTAACAAATAAGCAATGCACCACCACCCAGCCAGGAGGAGATGTAAAAAGCCTCGTCTCCATTCATCTTTTGCTTCTTTGGGATGGCAGGTCTTTGCTGGAGGCTGTGTTGGGCCCTAGGAACAGGGGCTGGTCAAAGATACAATACTCCTCTCTTGGGCTAACACTGTCTGCTTTACAATACTCTTGCCTTTCTGTCTCCCTTTGCAGTGAGGCCCAGCCTGGGCTCTGTGTTACCCAGGACTTCTCCAAGTTAACAAAATGTTCTGGCAATTCACGATTATTCAGACATTCAGAAGATTTCACAACCAATTAATTGAGTCCTAGATAGCAGAGATATTTTAAATGGCTAAGTTTTATCTCTGCATAAATGAATAAAAATAGCTAAAATACATCTAAGAATTACTACGAGCCAGAAACTGGGCTAAGTGCTTTGTATTTGTCTTTTTTTTTTTTTTGAGATAGTCTCACTTTGTTACCCTGGGTAGAGTGCTGTGGGATCACCATAGCTCACAGCACCCTCAAACTCTTGGGCTCATGCAATCTTCTTGCCTCAGCATCCCGAGGAGCTGGGACTATAGGCGCCTGCCACGATGCCCAGCTTGTCTTTTCTTTCTTCCTTTTTTTTTTTTTTTTTTTAATAGTGTTTTAGTAGCAAGATGAGGTCTTGCTCTTGCTCAGGCTGGTCTTGAACTCCTGAGCTCAAGCAATCCACCTGCCTCTAGCCTTCCAGAGGGTCAGGTTGATAGGTGTAAGCCTCTGCTCCTGGTCTGTCTTATTTCTTATGATAACTCTAGTAGGTAGAATCTCTTTATTTTACAGATGAGAAAACTGAAGCTTGGAGAAGTGCTTTCTCCAAGGTCATACAGCTAATAAAAAATTGCAGGTGTGAGAATCAAACTCAGGTCATTTGATTCCCTTGTCTGCACTGACTAATTGCTCAACACACAGAGTACCCTGAGAGTTATGCATGCCTGCTCAGGGGGTCCCCAGGATGGGTGCCTCATTCAGCTTGGGGAGTGAAGAAGGGTTCCCTGGAGAAGGTGATGCTTGAGCCAAACCTTGAAGCAAGAATAAGTCAACTGGCTAAGGAGAGATAGGATAGTTTGGGGATCAGAGTAGTAGAGGCAGCCTGACCACAGGCTCCAGGTTGAGAAGAATGGTTCTGTTTTCAATAGACCAGTGGATTAAGGAGGCTGCAGCTCTGGATTTGGTATGAGGTGTGGCAAGTTGGATGCAAGCCCAGTCACTGAAGGATCTCATATTTAGATTGGATCCTGAAGGCAATGGGGGAGCTAAGGCAGGCTCTTAACAGTCAAGTCAACAAAATCAGTTTTTCCTGTTGACAGTGCTTCTGGCCACAGTGGGTAGGTTGCTCTGTTGAAGGCAATGTGGCAAATCAGACCTGGAGTTCAATGCCTTGGGTTTGAGTTCTGTTAGTACCACTTAAAAATTGTGTAAATTGCTTCTCCACGTATTTGAATTTGTTTTTTTATTTGTAAATGAGATATGATAACCTTAGAGAGTTGTTGGGGGAAATGAGTTAATCTAAGCAAATTGTTTAGCAGAGTAGTACCAAGGCACATAGGGTGTCTCAAGCAACATTAGCTACTCTGGGCGAATGGGGAGGTGTTGAATAGGGCCATGTTTTACCCTTCTGACTTTGCTCCCTACAGACTTCTCCCATTGATTGCCTGCAGGTGGAATCTTATCTAGGATTTCTACTTTATTTTGTCTAAGTCTTTTGAAAAGAGATAAAGTTCATAAAGTGCTTAACAAACATGGGGCACATAGTAATCACCTGATGCTTATCAAACTAGCTCAGAAAAGAATAACAATTTTTTTTCTTTTTTTTTTTTTTAGAGACAGAATCTTACTTTATTGCCCTTGGTAGAGTGCTGCAGCGTCCCAGTTCACAGCAACCTCCAACTCCTGGGCTTAGGCTATTCTCTTGCCTCAGCCTCCTGAGTAGTTTGCCAGAACACCCAGCTATTTTTTTGTTGAAAGTTTGGCTAGGACCAGGTTTGAACCTGCCACTGTCGGTATATGGGGCCAGCGCCCTACCCACTGAGCCATAGGCACTGCCTAGAAAAGAATAACAACGAATTATCAATCTGGCTGAGTGCCTGTAGCACAGTAGTTATGGTGCCAGCCACGTACACTGAGGGTGGTGGGTTCAAACCTTGTGTGGGACAGCTAAACAACTGCAACAAAAAAATAGTCAGGAGTTGTGGCAGGTGCCTGTAGTCCCAGATACTTGGGAGGCTGAGGCAAGAGAATCACTTAAGCCCAGGAGTTTGAGGTTACTGTGAGCTGTGATGCCAAGGCGCTCTCTACCAAGGGCGACATAGCCTGTCTCAAAAGAAAAAAAAATTACCAATCTGTTATCATGCTAGTGTAAATGAGAATCCTTTCCTGGGATTTTGATTGGGATAAAGAAGCCTGAGATCTCAGAACAAGAGAGGAGAATCTGGGGAACTGAATGACCACTTGGGAATTCTTTTGGAGCCAGTTATACCTGGAGAGGAGTGACAATCCAATCCTAAATAATCAGGTGTTACAAATCCAGTAGGTGCTATCTTCTACCTGGAAATCGGGGATAAGGCTTTCTTTTCAATACAAGGAACTCTGGAACCCTAGCAAGAAAGAAATTATTTGGCAAGGGGTGGGGTGCAGTGGGACGGGGTAGGATGGAGTGGAGGGAGGAGTTTGTGGCATCACTCTCAGATACTCTTTTATCCCATCAAGAGCGTTTGGGGCTCTCAGGGACTGTCAAGAATTAAGCATCCACTATATGTAGTTTTTTTTTTTTTTTTGAGACAGAGTCTTACCTTGTTACCCTCAGTAGAGTGAAGTGGTATCATAGCTCACAGCAACCTCAAACTCTTGGGCTCAAGCAATTCTCTTGCCTCAGCTTCCCCAATAACTAGAACTACAGGTGCCTGCCACAACATCCAGGACAAGGTCTCACTCTGGCTCAGGTTGGTCTCGAACCTGTGAGCTCAGGCAATCCACCTGCCTGGGCCTCCAAGAATGCTAGGATTATAGGTGTGACATTATGTGTAGTTTTATGTGAATTAAAAAAAAAAAGAGGAAGGCAGTGTGAAGTAGGGTAGCAGGAGTCAGAACTAGACTTTTATCTTGGCTCTGCCAAGTAAACTGCAAAGTTTTCTGTCCCTTTCCAGCCTCAATATTCTCAGCTTCTGCCTTATCTGATGGTGTTGAGCCTCCCTAGTCTCAGTTTATTAATCTGTAAAATGGGTACTACCTATTTTACAGGTCTGCATGAGATTGAAGTGCTCAGGACCATCCCCAGTAACCACTGTTCCAACATTGCTTCACAATGGATGTTTTTGATATCTTTCCATTCAGTGTTAGTGTGCTTAGGACAAGGCCACTCCTGGTGGGGGTCGGGTGGGGGTACTGTGTGCGGGGTGGGGGTGAGAGTGATCTTGGTAGGTACAGGTGGGAAGAAAAGGCCCTTTTCATCTAATGTTACCCCGGCATAGGGCATTGAAAGCTGACCACTGGCTCCTGGCCAAAAGGCACTCCAGTTCTGGGCTAGGTCTTCGGAAGAATCCACCCACAGACCCCTGAGTTAAGGCCCCTGGTGAGATAAGGCAGGTCAGATCATGTTCCCAGCCAATTTGGGAGGTGGATAGGTTCATCCAGATTTAAGTGGAATTTAGATCAAGCTTGGGTTTGTCCTTTACTGGCCAGGTGACCTTGGGCCAGTCACTTTTCCTCTTGGATTTTCAGTGTCCGCTGGAAATGGGGGCTCCTCATTCCATTTACCTCTCAGAGCGTCTGAGGACGACGTGTCGACACAATGGATGTGAAATGCGTGACTACCGACCAGAGAGTGGTATCTGTTCTGCTAACAAGTCCTGTCGGCGGGCTCCCATTCGCCCAGTTTCACTCTGGTTAAGCGGTTCCTTCCACTACCGAGATTTCTCGCCTCGCCGCCGCCTTCGTCTCCCCGCCTCTGCGGGCAGGGCTCGGCGGACCGCAAGCTCCAGGGCCGTTACCATTGTTCTTCGAGGCTAGGCCGCAGGGGTGGTCTCTCGCAGGCTAGACCTCGCCTTTGGTCTCTGCCTCCGCCCCGCACCCCAGCCGCGGCGAGCTGGAGGAGCCCCTCTGGCCGATCTTTCCCGAGAAAGCGAGTTACCCAAGAGTGCTCCCGAACTGAGGCCGAAGACGCACCCGAGGCCTTCCGAAGAATCCCGACAGCTCCCACTCTCCGGAAAGAGCCGAAGGGGCTTCCCACACTCGGTCCCCCGAGCCGTTCCGAAAAGGCCCGAAGTTTTCCGAGCGGCCGTCCTGCCGGACTGCTGGAGGCGGCCGCAGCGCCATGTTGGATGCTCTGCTCGTTGAGTGAAGAAAATCCGCCGGCATCGCCTGAGCCCCGCTACCGAGAAGGGCGCCGCTTCCCCCGGGGAGGGGGATAAAGACCCCCCGCCGCCGGCCCATGAGGATATTGCCGTGAAAGGTCCGGTCTCTCCGCCTCCTGCCCCCGCCGGGTCCGGCCCCCCCCCCGGGGTCGCGTTGTCACGGAGACCGGCAGCCGGTGGTGCTGGCCCGCGGGGCGGCTGCTGCTGCCGGCGGCGGCGGGCGTGTGTGACCGGCCCCGGCCCCCTCCTCCTCCTCCTCCCAGCCTCCCCCCAGCCCCCTGCTCCCGCCGCCTCCCCGGGTCTGCCCCCATCCCGCCCCCCCGCTGCCCCCGGCCCCTGCACCCTGACGCGCCCGGTCCCGCTCTGGGGGGGTTGGTGGCTTCGCTTTGCCATGAGTTTACCGCAGAAACCGGCTCTGAAATCAGGCTCAGCGGCTGCAGCAGGAACCGGACCCGGCACCGGAGCGGCGGCGGCGGCGGCAGCAGCGGTACCGCCTCCTCACCCGGCGGCAGCGGCGGCGGCGGCAGCAGCGGCCCCTCCTCACCCGAACATCAGGGCCCTCCAGACCCAGGCGCCCCAACAGTATCCTTTTCACCTTCCTGCTGGCCCTTCGGCTCTTGTAGCTGCAGCCCAGGGAGACTTACGGGACCCTGCTGTCGGCTGCCACAGTCCAGTTAGGAAAAGGGCTATACTGTTCAGGCCTCCGCACCGGGCTTGGCCAGAGCTTTTGGGGTGCCACAGAAGCAGCACTGCGGAGGATCCCGGGACTCTGCAATATTGTGAAAACTAGCTCCACTCAAGCCATGTTTTTGCAGCTCTTCTCTTTTAGAGCTGGGGGATCCTTGTCTTCTCCTCCCCTAACCCCTCCGCCCCCCTTTTTATTAGGCAGAATTTGCTGGTGCCTGGACCAGCCCTGCAGGGTAGGGCTTTTTTCTTGATTGTCGTGAGGATTACACCCTCTTACTCCTCGTTTCCCCTCAATTCCCCCTGCAGCAGCATGGTGGGTTTACCTAATTCTTTATTATTTACATGATAAACTTTATTGGTAAATTTCCTGTTTGAAACTAATCAGCTCATTTCCGAGGTAAGTTGGATTTTCAATCTACCGTGAGAGTGTACAGCAATCACTCCCTCTGGCTAATGTGTTTTGGCGATTTGGGGGAATTGTGATGTGGTTTTTGTGGGTAGAACGCGATCTAAGGAGGAAATGTTATACCGGACGCTTCCCTGTCTTTGACCTTTCTAAAGGAAGAGAAAGTTAACTGACATTACCTATCACCCCCAAAAGTCTCACTTCTTGGAAGGCTTGTGTTATACTTAATATTTTTAATGGGCTTTAATTCTTTATAGGCCTGATGTCTAGAGAGTATCAGGACTCCTGGAAGAAAGTGATATTGCATGTTTCTAATTTCATGTTATTTGCTCGATTGTAGAATTTTGGACAGCTTTGATTGAAAAGACTTGGTGACAAGGTATTTTAGTTAAAAGGTAGCTGGTGAAGGTAAATCGTTGAATTCATGAATTCCACGGAGATTTAGGAAAATATTACCTACCTGAGAATAATATTACATCATGCCCCCCCTCCCCACGTTTGTTATTTCTGTAATACAATAAATAATGATTGGATGTTAGATGTGTTGTGTTTTTGTATTTGTGTCATCCTGTGTTTGACTTTTAGAGATTGTAGGATGTTTGAGCAAATTAGAAGCTAACTGCTGTGAGGTCTCTAGATTATTTCACTGTCTGTATTTTGAGCCTTGTCTATATACATTACTTTGAGAAGGGAAAGGCATCTCCCTTCTAGAGTCATTTCAGGTCATTGTTTGGTTTCTGTCAAGTGTCATTTTCTCTGCTCTTTATTGTAGTTCACATTTTTCATTCCAGGCCGTGTGGCGCACAGTGAAGATAAATTCCATTCCAGTGTGATGTGTGTACTGATTTCATAATGTTTTATCCTGCCTGATTCTGTTCAATTAAGAATTGTTCACTGATGAGACGGTTTAGTGATAACTTAAGTGTTGCTCATGGAAAATCTAGTTAGTTTTGGTCTATACCTCTAGTTGCTTTACTATAGAGGAAAAGGTAGGCTGGTTTGCCCACTTCAAGGCATAGTTCAGTGCTGGATCTCTCAAACATAGCTTCGTTTAATACTTTGTGAGTTCAAATTCCTTTCTAATTTGAGTTTTTTTTTTTTTTTTTTTTGATTGCCCGCACTTAGTTAGGACTTTTAAGTTTCTGTATTGTGCTACCAAGTAAATTGTTTATTATCTGCATCTTTTAGCTGTGACAGCAATTAAGCAGAAATGAAAGGAAGCCCATATAGTAGGTGTTCTTGATCTACAAAGTAATGATGACCGCAGTGCTGAGTATGACAGTGTTTAATGAATTTCGTGGCTTATTTGGACACAAAGAGTGGTCACTTAAGTTATTTCAAGTGTGCTTTTCTCCTGTGTATTTATTTCACAGGCGAAGGACTTAAAAATGCTCTGAGTTGGTCACGACATAAAAGTAGTTACTAATGCTGCACCATAAATTTCTTTTGAATAAAAGAATGGTTGTTAAAGGGGATAAATTTAAGATGTACGTGCAGTGCCTGTGGCTCAAGGAATAGGGTGCCGGCCCCATATACCGGGGGCTGGTGGGTTCAAGCCCGGCCCTGGCTAAAAGTGGAAAAAAAAAATTTAAGATGTAATTTCCTATGGAGATGATTTTTAAATGTAGTAATATAACATATCATACTTAGTTTTTTGTGGCTATAAAATTTATTTTGCCTCATGCCATTGAAGCAAAAATAAATTTTCCTCTTGATGTATTTCACAACTCTTGTTATCTTCTCTTTGCTGAAAGGCTACAATTGCTGAAGAATAAAAGTTAATATAAGTAGTAAATGAAGTATAGGTTATAGGTTTCATCAGAACACACCAATGATGTGTTATTATCTGCTGGTAATGGGGAATTGGTTAAAAATGAATTCTGTTTTTGTACCCTGATAGAGTATGAGAATTTGTAGTGACTCAAGTGGTCATTGATGAGTTGATAAAATTAAAGCATGGACGTAGGAGTGCAGAGCTGCAGTTGCTCTTTCCTTGGCTTGAATGGATCTCTAGTTTTTTAGAATATACCTGTTGAGACAGTTGTGTTTGCATTGAACTAGTAAGTTCAGAGAGTATTTTAAATTTATAAAAATAATAGAAAGATTGGTATGGCATGATATCCTTTATCTGAACTTAATTGTTTAAATGACATCAGAAATGAGGGGAAATGTTAGCAATAATAGGTTTAAATGTAAAGTGGAACATCACTGTTGCTTGGCAGAGCCCATAAGGCATTTTTAAATAGAGGCCTTTTCTGCAAAGGGAGAGGATGGGGCCTGGAGAAGGGCAGGCTGGGAGGGTGGAGGCTGGAAGAAGAAAAACCTTGATATGAAAAGTACTGAAGGAATGGAGAAATAAGCTTAGAGTGTGTATAACATAACCCAGCAAGTAATTTATAGCTTATAAAATTGGCGCCTTAAATATTTGCTTTAAGACATGCCACTTCACTGTCTCAGTATGAGGTTCTGAGGGGCTCTGTTAAGAATTACTTAAGATTCTTTTCTGGATTACAAACAACTTTGATATTCTGATGAAAGCTATGTAGATTCTCTCCATGCAAAAACTCTGCCCACACAGAAAATCTTACACTTTCAGGTGGCTCTTGGCCCAATTAAAAGCCTACTTTTAGGCCAGGCATCATCATGGCTTAGCCCTTTGGGAGGCTGATGTAGGTACATTGCTTGAGGTCAAGAGTTCGAGACCAGCCAGAGCAAGAGGGAGATCCTGTGTCTACTAAAAATAGAAAAATTAGCCAGGCATTGTGGTGGGTGCCTATAGCCCCAGCTACTTGGGAGGCTGAGGCAAGGGGATGACTGGAGCCTAAGAGTTTGAGGTTGCGGTGAGCTGTAATGCCACGGCATTCTACCAAGGGTGACAGAGTGACATTCTGTCTCAAAAATGAAAATCAGGCTCAGTACCTGTGCTCAGTGGTTAGGGTGACAGCCACGTATACCAGGGCTGGCAAGTTTGAACCTGGCCTGTGGCTACTAAACAACAGCGACAACTACAACCAAAATAATAGGTGGTGCTGTGGTGGGTGCCTGAAGTCCTAGCTGCTTGGTAGGCTGAGGCAAGAAAATCCCTTAGGTCTAAGAGTTTGAGGTTGCTATGAGCTGTGATGCCATGGCACTCTACCCAGGGTGATATAGTGAGACTCTGTCTCAAAAAAAAAAAAAAAAAAAAAAAAAAAATTTATTGAGTTCCTACTGTTCTGATGTTCATCTGTACATGATTTTGTTTAAATCTGACAACTACTCTACTAAGGTAGGTATTGCCCCTGTTATACGGATTAGGAAACTGAAGTACAGAGAAGTTAAGTAATGTTTCCAAGATTATCTTTCTAGTAAATGTGGTCTGTGATTCTAATTGGTATGACTGACATGAAAGCTTATAAATGCCCTTTTTACTGTGCCAAGGTATTTCTTACCCAGTCTACATGTGGGGACGGGAGAAGGATGCTCTGGTACATTTGAGAGCAAAGGAAAGGTCTCTATTTAGAAAAGAAATTCTGTGTAGTAATCTAGAACACAATAATACTGTAGCTTGTTTTATTTTAATTTTAATTTAATTAATTAATTAATTTTTTTCTTTCTTTTTTTTATTGTTAAATCATAGCTGTGTACATTAGTGCAATCACCTGTACCCATTCTAAGATGTACCATAGATGTGGCCCCACCCATTACCCTCCCTCCACCAAAACCTCACCCCTCCCTTCCCCTTCCTTGGCCCTTTTCCCAAGGAAGACCCCTCCCTTCCCCTTCCTTGGCCTTTGTGCTATAGTTGGGTTATAGCCTTCATGTGAAAGCTGTAATTTAGCTTCATAGTAGGGCTGAGTACGTTGGATACTTTTTCTTCCATTCCTGAGATACTTTGCTAAGAATATGTTCCAGCTCCATCCATGTAAACATGAAAGAGGTAAAGTCTCCATCTTTCTTTAAGGCTGCATAGTATTCCACGGTGTACACGTAGCACAATTTGCTAGTCCATTCGTAGGTCGATGGGCACTTGAGCTTCTTCCATGACTTAGCGATTATGAATTGGGCTGCAATAAACATTCTGGTACAGATGTCTTTGTTATATTGTGACTTTTGGTCTTCTGGGTATAAACCTAGTAAA
>CAUYPK010039658.1:0-26580 GCA_963574355.1 Loris lydekkerianus | reverse complement strand
TGTGAAACTTAGTAAATGTGGAATGTAAATGTCTTGGCACGGTAACTGGGAAAATGCCAGGAAGGCTATGTTAACTATTGTGATGAAAATGTGTCAAATGGTCTGTGAAGCTAGTGTATGATGCCCCATGATCATATCAATATACACAGCTATGATTTAATAAAAAAAAAAAAGGAAAAAAATAAATAAAAAAAATAAAAAGTGAGATAAATAAACAAAAAAAAAAAAAGAAAGAAAGAAAGAAAGACAGATAGATAGATAGATAGATAGAAAGATGAAGGAAGACTAAAGAGTTTACACTCTGGGGATCAAAAGGGACCAATCAACAATTATAACACAGTACACTGTTGAGACAACAATGGGTAAAATTTAAGTTTATTTGTAAGAAGAATTGTCCAGGACCGATTTGTTTTTATTGTCATTCTGAAGATACTACAGAGTTAGAATAGGCTGGATAAGAAGCAAGCATCAGAATTTGGGGGGGGGGGCTCAAATAATATAGATTTAAGATTCACTACCACAGAAAGTAACCCTTCCTTTTGGTACATGACCAAATTTTTTGGTGCTTGCTGCTGAATACAAATGAGTCATATATAGATCATCAGAAAATTTTTTACAAAATAAAGATTAAGGAAGAGTTAAGTACATCACCATGGTCTCTGATTTGGCAAGTGGGGAGATAGTCCCCACAATTCACAGAGCTATGAAACACAGAAGGAGGACGTGATCTCATGGCCAGATAGAAGGCCAGAGTTATAAATACAGCCAGAAGCTTAGGTACAAGAACCGACCTTCAGGTATAGATTTGAGAATTAACTGCATTTAGATAAAAGTGGTTCTATGGGATGGATGGGCATGCAGAATGAGTTTGTAGAATGTGTGAAGATGAGAGCATCTTGTTCAATGTCCTAAAAGGCATCAATAGAAACTGACTAAACTTAACAAAAGAAGACCTTATAAAAAATGAACTTTTAGAAGATTAAAAAATTGGAAGATAAAAGAAAAAAAAAAAAAAAAAAAAGCTCAGGGGCCTGAAACACAAGGCAAGAAAATGCTTCAGATGTAAGAGAGAAGGTGAGGTGCCGACAAAGTACAAGATGGCCCAGACAGTGTCCCTGATGTACCTGGACACTGCCCCCTGGGTGTTGTTGTTATCTTCAGAGAACTCTTAAAAGTTCAACCATGAGTTAAATGAAACTTACAGGGCAGTCAATGTGTTAAACTGTACCTCCACAAGATTATAGAGGATGCTCTGCCATATTCCAAAATGGCACTTTCCCCTCCTCCACTGCATGGACGCGGGTAGTGTTCTTGTGGAGCTTCACCTGAGACTGAGTCCCCAGAATTTTTTGATTTTCGGATGTGTCTGTACTTAGCCTCTGACAATGCATCAATTCCAGTTTAGGTTTTCTTTACCTTTGTGCTGGTTCTCAGGAAGGTTTCTCCTTCAGCGTTCAGGCATCAGCTGTCCCTCACGAAGCGCATCTGACCACCAACGCCATCTTGCGAGGAATCAGCTTCTGCTTCCGGTGGCACCTACGGAGCCACTTCTGCTTCCGGCTTTCAGTTCCGGGTGCTGGCAGCTCCCAGCTTCTCAGCCCAAGGCTCGCTGGGCCTTCTCTGTACACTTTAACCACATGGCCCACTGGTTGTTTTTTTTTTTTTTTTTTTTTTAGACAGTCTTAAGGTGTTACCCTGGGTAGAGTGACATGAGGTCATAGCTCACAGCAACCCACAACTCGGACTCAAGAGATCCTCTTGCCTCAGTTTTTCTATTTTTAGTAGACATGGCATCTCTCTTTTGCTCAGGCTGTTCTCGAACTTGTAAGATCAAGCAATCTACCCACCTCAGCCTCCCAGAGTGCTAGGATTATAGGCCCTACATGGCCGACTTTTAATGACTTCCAGGAGGAATGGCATTTCCTGGAAGCTCATTAAAGAGAGTTTTGCACTTACAAACTCTGTCTGGAGTGGAGTGTGAGCAGCCACCCCCTGTGCAGTCACCTCCACCCCCTGGGGTCCAACATGCCACAACCAGGTTCACACCAAGAGCCTCATCACTGTAAGATTGTGTCCAGGTCGTGAAAAACGTTTGTACCTGGCTGAGCACTAAAGTATGCTATTTGTGCAGAAATGGGTATGCTTGTGTCACAGAGACAGTTCTGGTTTAATGCAAACCTGCACCACCTGAAAGAGCCTGATGGGCAAGGGATGGGGGCAGGGACGTGACACAGGTACCTGTACCTTCTGCATCAGAAGAGTCCATCAAGCACAGTCTGATTCCAAAGCCTGTGCTTATAACCACTGCTCCTGAGCTAATGTTCAATACTCAGTTCTTGTAGTTACATTACGGGAGATAAGTCAGGTATAAAAGGGCAAATATCACATGTTCTTACTCAAATGTTGGAGCTAAAAAAATGAGCTCATTTTAGTAGCGAGAGGCTTTTTTATTTTTATTTTTAAGAGATAGGATCTCACTCTGTTGTCCAAGCTGGATTACAGTGGCAGAGTCTCAGCTCACTGCAGCCTCAAACTGCTGGGCTCAAGTGATCCTCCTGCCTTGGCCTCCCAAAGTACTGAGATTACAGTACCACTCTTGGCCTAGAAGATAGGATAACTATGACCCTAGCCCTCAACACACAGAAATGGTAAATGTTTAAGGTAGTACATATGCTAATTACCTCAATTGGATCATTATACATTGTATACATGAATAGATATGTTATTCCATATTCTATAAATGTGCATAATTGGTATATGTCAAATACTAAAAACTAAAAATAAAAGGAAGAAAAAATTTCCCTCCTTACAAAGATCAAAATTAAAAAAAAAAAAATGGGGAGCAAAGAAAAAATTCAGGATGCTAACTGCAATTGCTGGCACAGGAGATAATATAAAGGTCTGAACAAAGGCTGTGACAATGAAAACAGAGAGGAAGGAATAGGATCAAAAAGAACTAAAGAGAACTAACAGTGCCCTATATCCCAATCCTTCCTATGTTCTAAGAAAACTGTTCCTTAGATTGTCCTCTGTATGTACTGTTTATTAATATTGCAGAAGTAATAAGTTGGAACTACTATTTGTGGTGTTATTACTCTGTGCCAAGTACTGTAGTAGTGCCTGATACACTTAACCTAATTTTCACCAAATTTTAGAGGAAATATTGCTTTATAGTAAGAAACTAGGGCATAGAGAGTTGCAGACACTTGTCCAAGGTCTGCTGCTCAGCTGCTCAATAATGGAGACAAGATCCAAACACACATTCTTGTGACTCCCTCCACTCACCCAAGCTCTTCCCATGCTTCTGAGTCTTTCTCCCTGTGACTCCTGGCTTTTTAATCTGATTCAACCCTCCTGTCCTGTCTTAAAAGGAAAACTGATTTGCCCTCTAATTTTGCCAATTACTATGCAGTCTATTTCTTTCCATGGAAGGTTGGTCTTGAGTTCATGTTAATATCCATCTTCTCAGCAGCCATTTTCTCCTTACATATTAGGTCTTTGATTTCTGTGCTTCCAAATTTCTGCACATTACTTATGGTCCTGATCAACCATTTCTCAAGCCTTTTTCCCTAGTACTTCTCAGCATCCTTGGTCCTTTGTGTTATTAACTACTCCTTTCTTCTTGAAAAGATGTCTCTCATTAAGAGCTCTCCCAACACAACCTGTGTTATGGTGTCACCCAGCAGGTACTTTTCTGTCTCTTTTGCCAGTTCCTTCCTGATGAAGGAACTTTCTCTTCCGCACATGCCATTGGAGGAGTTTTATTTGTTTCCTTTCTTTTTTTTTTTTTTTTTTTTTTTTTTTTGTCCTCTGCTTTTCTCTTTCAATGGATCCTCTTCACAATACAATTTTAATTATCGTGACAGAATACAAATGCCTGTCTTCCTGTCTTAATTTCTCAACATTTTTTTCAAGACCTAATTTCCAGTCAACTTTAAAGGCTTTGGCTTAGAGACCTGGCAGCAGGATTTGTTTTCCAAAAAGCATCCTTTCCCCAAGTATCTTTTCTCTGCTGAGCTTGTCACTTTCCCCAGTGTCTCTTGCTGCCAGGCAGAGAAGATTCCAGCAGGATTTGTTCTCCGGTTAGTCTGGTCTTTTGCCCAACTCCCATTTTCCCCAAGTACTTAGATTTTTTTTTTGTTGTTGTTGTTCTAGAAAATAAATACCAACCACTTAAGCTTACAGAATTAAAATTGAAGCCTGCAGCAAATAAGATGAGAAAAAGAGAATGGTCAATAGAAGAGCCCTTGCTAAAGGCATCTCAGCTCACACCAAGCACTCAAGTTCCTGGAGGGCGAGGAAGCTCTGTCTCAAACGTAACTCCCAGCCTCCAAAGCCGGCGTTACTCAACCAGGAAGCACTGGGCTGAGGCAACAATGTGTCCAGCTCCCAGCGGCTCTTCAAGTCCCATGCAGGTGACTGATGACAGTTCTCGCAGGGGCACTCTCCAGATGACACACAATTGATAGGTATCCAAAGGGATTCTTAAAGTCCTAGCCTTAAAATCATCACGATTCAGGGTTTCCGAGTCAGAGCACCCGTCCGTCCTCATCTCCTATATTAGTCAACAAGTTGGCTGAAAATGGAACCAACCAAAAAACAGTATTGTTTGCTACCTATGTGTCCCCCTCCTTCAAGTTCAATGATCTTGATTAGGGAGTCTCATGCAAAGCTTTGAGAAAAAAGAGCAGCATCCCTAAAATCTTGCCCTTTCCTCTGTTTGGGTGGGTGGTTTTTTGTTTGTTTTTTTTTTGGGGGGGGGGGGCGGGAAGAGGAGGCATCCAGGCCCCCAAGCCTCTGCTGAGCTTTCCTTCCATAGGATTTGTCTTCAAGACACCGAAAGAAATTCTTTTTTGGAAGCTAATGTTGTGCTTTTCCTCTGCCGGCTCCCTGCCAGTAGAGAGTCCAAGGCAAAAATCGCGAAGCTTGGCGCGTGCAGGGGCAGGTGACACAGACGTGGCTTCCCGGAGCTGGCTTAGCACTGCTGCTCCCCGCCCACTGGCGGGACAACGCCGGCGGCCGCACGCGCGCGCAGGGGACCTTAAAAGCCGCAGCAGCGCCGGGAGGGAGCGGAGCTCGCCCCCCGCGCCCCCAGCAGCGGCCGCACCATGCACGTGAACGGCAAAGTGGCGCTGGTGACCGGCGCGGCTCAGGGCATAGGTAGAGCCTTCGCCGAGGCGCTGCTGCTCAAGGGCGCCAAGGTGAGTAAGCGCGGCGCCCAGCCGCCCACCTGCCCTGCCCTGCGCACCTGCCCCTTCCCGCCCGGTGGCTGCGGAGCGGACCTGGCAGGCGGGGGGAGCGAAGGAGCCCCAGCCTCAGTTGCCGCCTGTCGGGTCCCGGGGTGGGAGGAGCCTCTTGGTCACCGTGGGTCCCGGCTACCTATTGCACGGACCCGATGCCCGTGCCGTGTCTGCAGGTAGCGCTGGTGGATTGGAATCTGGAAGCAGGTGTGCAGTGCAAAGCCGCCCTGGATGAGCAGTTTGAACCTCAGAAGACACTGTTCGTGCAGTGTGATGTGGCTGACCAGGAACAACTGCGAGGTGAGTGAAACGCGTCCGAGACCAGCGCCCGGCACCCCGAGAGCCGGCGGACCCGGAGTCCCCCCAAAGACAGCGCGGACTGTGAGGTTTGGTGCTGACAGCCCGAACGCCGTGAAAACGTGGGGAAGTTAGGCCCCCTGGGGAGATCCTTTCATTTCAGCCACTTGGCGGCACACCGTACCGTCAAAATCCCCCAGTCTTCAGAGCCAGCGCCGCCGGTGCAGCGTAATTCAGCGCCTGGAAGCTGGCGCGCAGCTGGCGGAAAGCTGGTGCCGCGACGGCCGGGGGGGGGCAGCGCTTTCCTCCTAACGCGTCGGAGTACAAGGCCAAGGGTGGTCATCACAGAAGTGCTGTGTTTTTAACAGGCTTCCTCTGGTCTTTTTCTCTATGAGATGGTACTGCAGCAGTGATGATGGTAACTGTTCGGGTTAGAATGGCTTTCCTGCTTCTGTCTGCTCACTCACGGACACTGAGGACTCCAGCCTGGCACAGACAGTGACCAGCTTTGATTATATAGAGGCTCACTAGATTTACATGGAAAATAAATTTTTAGGGAAAAAAATAAAAATGTGAAATATTTGTATTTCACAAAGTTTGCTTTAAAGAGAACTGAGTAAATGGTTAAGCATATTTTTAATCAAGGGGTCAGGTAAATTTCACCAAGATCATTCTACTGCATAAAGGGACACTGGGGTGTGTGTTTCTCTTAAAAATTTTAGAATATTCCGTGAGAGAATGAAAATGGACCAGTGTGTTAACAGGGAGTACACCTACAGTTAAAAGAAGATGTTTTAAAGGAAATCACATAATTAAACCTGAAAATGCTAATAAAGGCCCATAACATAGTTGACAAACGTGAGTAGAGCTGTCATGTAAACACAGTGCTGGAAGGACGTATTTTGCCAGAGGATTATTTTGCTGATTGAATGTGATACTTTACATCAAGGATAGACTTGGGTCAAATCTTAACATCCCTGCTGATAGAATCAGGAAAAGCAGAGGTAATCTGAAAGCCATTTCTGTCTTAATTTGTGTAGTTTCACATGTGACATTTAACCTCAATTGTTTTGAGGTATTTATTTAAAATTAGCACCTTGGATGTAAACACATTCCTTATGTACAAGTGACTGTGGAGGAAGAAACTCAGACACACAATGAGTGACCAGGGAAGGGCATGTTTGGTCATGAGAAATCCACATCTTGTCTCTGGACATCTGCATTTATTTACATCTGAGGACAACATGGTACTGGTGCTTCCAATCTCGGGATTTTATGTTGTCTGTGACTTTTTAAACTGTTTGGATGCACTGAGATAATAAAAATACTGGGATGAAAAGGTTCTTGGGAGCAAACTAGACTCAACTCCTTTACAAAGGAACAAATTGCAGCCAGGAGAGTTTAGATAAATCAGAGCACCGCAGACCAGAGCGTATAAGTATCAGCAAGAGCCAGAACTGTAAATCACAGAAGCCCAGAACTCAGGGGCTGCCAGGAAGAAGAACATGGTGTATTAGATATTGGCAAGGAGACCATAATGAAGAAAGGAAAGAAGAATTGAGATCATACATATTGGACAGCCTAATTTCCCATGAGGTGGAGACTGTTTTCTGTAGGAAGGGTAGACGAGTAGAACATATTTCAGATGGAAGGAAAATAAAAAATAAAACTTTCTTCCCTTGCAGGGCCTTTTCTGGAAACAATTTGAGATCTTAAGAAACAGTTTAAAAATTCCATGAAAAAGTAAACAGTTCTTCTGTTGCTGTTGTTTTCCATTCCAGGATAGTGAGTGTAAGGGGTTCATACGAGAAAGTCTTGATAATGTGTTTAAGATTAACTTGCATAGTAATTTATCCATTTGGGAACTGATTAATCCATGTCTTTCCTAATATGTTTAGAGGTTGTTAATAATTCTATAAGTTTCTTTCAAGCAAAACAAAGTTTATATTGATGTATTCTTTTCAGGGACTTCATATGTTGAGATCTGAGAATACATTTCTGTCTATGGAAAAACAACCACAATTGCTATCTGTAATCTAAAGTAACAGAACTAGAATGAATGGTCAAAAGCCCAAGGAAACAGCTTAAATCAATAGAACAATGCAAAAGGCCACTTATAAAGATAATGAGTTTCTCATATTAAGGTGGTAAAGCCTAGTTTGGACTGGCTAAGGAGAGTTTGCAAAGACTGGATAGTGATTAGACAACCAGGCCTCAGGAGCCAGGCAAATTTTATCCCTTCTGAGCATAGCTTTGCACAAACTAGCAAGACAAAGTCTCAGTGAGATGAAGGAAAAAAGTAATAAAATCAACTGAATGAAAAGTTGAATTTTACTTAACAGGCTGTAGAAATACTGAAATACTCAGACTGGACTGAGTGCACAAGAAGACTCATGTGAATATAACACTTTATTGTCAAAGGACATTTGTCATAGTCTAAGCTACTTTTCTTAGGCTGCCCTGATCTACTTCAAAGAACTCTCAGGTTAGGATGTTTTGTTCTCTAAAATTTACCCCGTAAAGTTACTGTTTATAGAACTTTAATGTGCATGCAAATCATTTAAAAATATATTAAAGTTAAGAATTAAATTTGGTGAGTCTCTGGTGTCTACAAAATTCTATATTTCTAACAAGCTCCTAGGTGATGCTGATGGGTGCTGCTGGCCCAGAAACCACACACAGAGAAGTAAGGAATTAAGTCATAGCACATGAGCATAATTTTCACTACAAAGGTAGATAAATAAAAATTCATTTCATGGCATAGAATGTGATTTAAATGTATGTATGGAAAATAAGAATGTATCTATAATATCTTTTTTTTTAATTAGATACTTTCAGAAAAGTTGTAGACCACTTTGGAAAATTGGACATTTTGGTCAATAATGCTGGAGTGAATAATGAGAAAAACTGGGAACAAACCCTGCAAATTAACTTGGTAAGCTAACTTAGTCATGTTTATTGCCTAACATTATTGAATAACATGATGTTTGCATTCACAGAAATAGAACAAAGACCTGTAGTATAGAAAAATAGTTGTTACAGAATACTATTAAAAAAAAGCATTTCCTTTTACAAATGGAAAGGCATTAAATTATGAAAGTGAATGCTTAAAGTATTAAAATGAAATATGAAAAACAACATAATTTTTTGCTTAACTCAGAGGCTGGCAAACTGTAATCCACAGGCCCAATGGCCTCCCACCTATTTCTATATGACCTGAAAGCTAAGGATGGTTTTTATGTTTTTAAATGGTTGAGTAGAAATTCAAAAGAAGACTATAACATATATGAATATGTGAAATTCAACTTGTCAGAATCTATGGAACTTTACTGGGGCACAGCCACAGTTGTTTATTTATATACTGTTAGTGGCTGATTCAATGCAATAACTGTGGAACTCAACAGCTTGTGTCATGCAGTGACTAAAATGTTTACGTTCTGTCCCTTTGCAGAAAAAACTTGCCAACCCCTGACTTAACTTATCTATTTAAAAAAATACATTTTGACTAAATGCCAGGAATGTGACAGAAAACAAGGTTCAAGTGGTAACTGAATTTTGTCCTTTTTATCCTGAAAGTTGAAGGGAAGTATGTATATAATTTCCATGTTGTGATGATTATTTAGCTATTACTTTAAAAAGTAGACTAAAGAAATAGTTTTTTTTTTCATTGTACCATGAATATGTTGATTATCTCATTCTATAAACACTCTTGATGTATGACATTGGGGGTTAGTAAAACTCAAACCTTAGCTAAAACCAAATGTCACATGGGCTGTGATGGGGTCACCCTGACCTTGTTAAGGTTATTACTAGCCTTGCAAAACTGGCAAGTGTAAAGTATAATGGGGCCACTGTGTGTGTATAAAAATACAGGGAGTGGTCTTAGTTCAAGAAATCAACCAAGGAGATTACAGACTCGTGAGAGAGGGAAACCCTGTTGTGTTTTTCTTCGTTCCTCTCATTAATCGACACAACATTCTGGAGATAATGTTTGGTCAATAAATTTTTGAAATAAATTTCAATAAATTGAAATTCCCATGAGTAGTTACTAAAATAAAAAAATAACTCGGTAGAGGTAATAAAAATGATCCTACCTCATGAAAAAGCTGAATCTGTAAGCCCTTCCTTGATAAAGACAGAGTTGCTCTCTAAACTCGACCGATGCCTAAAATCCTTTAATCGACAATGTTGGCACTATATTAGAGTATGAACATCGCACCCTCTTGCAGTTCTTTAAAAAATTTACCTCCAGTGTTCCAGGTATATTGGAAAATAACTTGAAACTGGCAAGTTTCCCTCAAAATCTTTTTGAGATTCTAATGTATATATAAAATTCTATAGATTAGGATCTATATATTACACACCTATTTATATTCAGAGCACAAATTCCTACGATCTAATGTACATATAAAATCCTATAGATTTAGGATCTATATGTTACACACCTATTTTTATTCAGAGCACAAATTGCTAGTGATTATAATTTATTGATATTTTTATTATTTTTTTTTATTTCAGGTTAATGTGAGGGTACAAACAATGAGGTTACAATATTTGTATTGTTAGGTAAAGTCCCTCTTGTAGTTGTGTCCCACACCCAGATGGTGTGCCATGTACCCTTCCATTGTGCCCATTAAGTGGGAGTTCCCCAATCTCCACCCCAATTTATTGATCTCTTAATTTGATTTTGAAAAAGTTATGCTTCTATTTACTGCCTGTGATGTGATGTGTTTGATCTATTCTATATTTCCATATATAAAATTGGTACCCCATAATTTTCTTATGATTCATATTTACCTAGATATGTCTTTTTCCATTTATTTATTTTTAAAATGTAAGTAACTTTTTATATTAAATTTTCTCTTGATGATGTTATATTGTGAGAACTTAGTTTTCAAATTACATCTGGAAACATCCACCTTTTTTTATGTTTGTAAATGTAAGCCATTTATATTTATTTTTACTCTTATATATTATACTTTAATATTTGATATCTTCTTTTTGTTTTGATTCTTTTTCCATTCCTTACCTAAACTCGTTGAAAGGCTTCAATTTTCTTCTGCATATTTTTTATTTAATTTTTGGTGATTACCTCTGACTTATTCAGAGCCATCCTATATTATGTTGTTTGGTCCCCTGATAACACAGAAATTTTGTATTTGTGTATGTAGCTAACTTAAAACTGCAGAAATTTTTTTTTCTTTTTGAGACAGAGTCTCAAGCTATCGCACTAGGTAGAGTGCTGTAATGTCACAGCTCACGGCAACCTCAAACTCTTGGGCATAAGCAATTGTCTTGCCTCAGCCTCCCAAGTAACTGGGACTACAGGTGCCCACCACAATGCCCGGCTATTTTTTTTTTTTTTGGTTGTTGTTGCTGCAGTTGTCATTGTTGCCTTACGTGGCCCAGGCCAGGTTCGAACCCACCAGCTTCAGTGTATCTGGCCAGTGCCCTACCCACTGAGCTACAGGCTCCACCTAAAACTGCAGGAATTTTTAAGAATATGTTTTTGTAGACTTAAGCCACTTTCCAAAACCACATAAAGTAATGAGAATTTTTCTGAATCAAGCTATCTCAGTGAAAAGGCACAAATTGCATAGCAGCTTTCTCCCTTTGGTATTATTGCTTATATGTTTGATACTTTCATCAGTAATATCTGCAGATAATTTTTGTAAAGTATGTAGATATAATATTCCTATATTACACATATTCATAATGGACATTGTGTCTTTTCTTTGAGAAATTAGCTGTTAGAAACTATGCAATGATTAGAGTGAATATAAAGAAACATGGAAGTAGTTATTACAAAAGTACAGGGTTCAATTCATCTGTCTTCATCCAGCTGGAAGAGCATATTTGCTTTAATGTAGCCAGTGTAAACAAGGACCTGTTCCTATCTGGAAAATACCTGTATTATGTGCAAATAGGAAATTCTGGAAGGGGACTCTTATGGTGATGCCTTTGGTTACAACTAAATTCTCCTGGATCTTTCCCATTGAAATTTAGCCAGACTTCTTTGTTGCCCTTTCGAGACTCTTCTGACATAGGCTACTTCTTAGGTTAACTTCAGAGATTAATAACATTGGTTTAACTTTATATAGGACAATGCATGACCTTTGTTGCTCATATATAACTTTAGAGGGTATTACGTCCTCTACTACCTACGTCCATTGCAAGGGTAGATTAAAGTCTGACCAATCGTTATCCTTCCAACTTAATTATCTTGGTTAGCATAATGCAAATATTTATAGGTGGTTTAGTCTATATAATATATAACCTTTTGGGTTTTTTTAGACTGCCCAGACTGTGAGTTGCTTCCTTGGATTTTATACAATTACATGTTTATTCTTTTGCAAGTTCCTCCATTTTACTGCCTGTAGCAGAGAGTAACCTTTTAGCTAAAGGACATGCCCCATCTCTCTCCCTCTTCTGAAGGAGGACATGCAACATACCTATGCCATTGTCACAGGGCTTGCCAGTTTTGAAATTTTATTGGAACTATTTTTATATATATGTAATTTACGCTAGTAAACTACACATTTCTTTAAGGCAGAAAACTATTGTGTTCTTACTGAGTAGGTATGAATATTTATGGGGTAAACTGCCCTGATTTTTGCATATGTGGGCATTCATTTCTGTGTTTTAGTACAACGATTTAGATGATTTCCTAATACATGTGTGCTGCTAAAACAATATCATCCTCACAAGAATAAAGAAGGGGTAAGTCTGGTAATTTGCCTTCCACTTTTACTCCTTACCAAACTGACCTATTTTTCACTCTCCCAAGATTATCGCTCTTCCTGCACAAGAGACACACTAACCCTCTTCCCAGTTTTTTGTTCCCATTAGGGGAGTCCATGTTTCCTTTTAGTCTGGAGGCAACAGCAGCAGTGTTGTGTACATATGCTCAGAGGTGGCAGGAATGTTCAGGAAAGGCTGAGTTTTTGCAAAAGTATCGAAGGTCACTGTGGCAATTAGGCAGAGGTAGACTTAACTTTCAATGTTATTCCAAATTATATGTTGGAATAATATCGAAAGTCAAGTACAAATTATATATTGGAGTAATAGTCACAGTTAAGTCCACCTTAACTTAAGGTAGTTCTGTAGAGTTCTCCTGCTTCAACTTTTTAAAGCTTTAATAAACCTAAATAATTCATCCCCAAAGAGGTGGGGCTCATCGTCTAATTTGTATCTACAACTAACCTGTATTAGATCCCTCAGTATATTGAAATAAAAGTTAAACACAGCGGATGGCTAATGCTGGTGATTTTTTTTTTTCAGAAACACATTGTTGACTAAAGATTTGCACAGGAAGAGGTTATGCATTTTGAATTAGTACAGGTTAGAGTTTAGTCTTGAATCTATAGTTTCTGAGTTATTTTTGTAAACTTCTCTGATTGAATTTCCCAGTTTGTAAGAGAAAGAAGCATTTCCCTTCCAGAGTAGCGGATCCTGCTTTTTCTCGCTGTCTTATTTCTATAGGCTGTGAGTTCCTCCTCCTTCCTCTATTGCTAGGGAAGGTGAGGAAATGGACAGAGGGCCATTCACTCATGTGCTCCTTTTTTCACGGCTCCCCAGGATGTTGATTGCAAACTAAGCTAATCTATTTGCTGCCCTGCTCCTCGGTCATACCAAAAATCAGGTTGATCTACCTGTGATTAGGCAGAGTTTGCTAAACTGTAAGTAGCTCCAGCAAGGGGGAATACAGTAATATTTACCCCTAAAAAGCAAGCAAAAATGGAAACTTTTTTTGAACATCATGAGAAAAAAACTTATAAAAAATTACAGTGGTGTACAAAAACAGTAAATACACTAACAGGAACTTCAGCCAGGAGGAAGGTGGGATGGAGGAAATGGGAAACACAACAGATTGGAAATTTCAGTAGTGAAAGCTTGTGTGTGTGTGTGTGTGTGTGTGTGTGTGTGTG
This sequence comes from Loris lydekkerianus, assembly GCA_963574355.1. Lineage (NCBI taxonomy): Eukaryota > Metazoa > Chordata > Mammalia > Primates > Lorisidae > Loris > Loris lydekkerianus. The sequence continues at coordinate 13,115 of CAUYPK010039658.1, read as the reverse complement.
AGAGAGAGAGAGAGCGAGAGAGAGGTTGCCTGGTAAGAAAAGAACAAACAAGTAGGCTGTTACCATTTGTCCATTCATTTTTAATTACAGAGAATTATTCTCAATTTTAAGTTACAGAATGTTTTGATTAGTGAAAAATTAAGATCCAAAATACAATGTAGCTACAATTTCAGTATTAAACATAACCAGTATTAAATGTAAGCACGTTAATTAGATAATTTTGCCGATAACTGAATTTTTTAGTTCACTGTGTGAAGTTAGACAGAATATTTATTCTGCATATATCTGTATATATATGTATATGTAGAATAAAGAGATAGTTATCGTGAAGTAGAAGAGGTGAAAAATATCATTTCCGTACAGCCAAGGAAGCAGACCTTGTCTTATGAACACTTCTGTTTGAAAAGCTGTTAAGTTCTCAATCTGTTGGACTCCTCCATGAATAACCTAGAAATAAATCTTGCTTTTTATAAAAGTTAAAGACACAGCTCAAACATTCCCAAGTTTTCTATCTGGCTACACCTTCCCGATGTTGAAAACACAAAAGCAGGTGTCAGCAGAGCTGTTAATACTTGAGAATAAAAGCAAAACACAAAGCACATCCGTGGAAATCCTGTTCAGGCATGCTGGAGACTAGGGCAGAAACTCACAGCATCTAACTGACTTTGGTAATTTTAGCTGTCAACATTTTTTCCTTATTCTATAAACAATGGTTTGCTTTTCCTTTTTAAAGGGGATCACGGGAGATTTTATCCATCCTCCCTAAGCCTAATCATCATGCAGCCTACACATGGCTTAAGTGAACACAATCTCCCATTTCCTTTTTTCTTCTAGAGCTCCTTTAGGTAGGACAGGCATCTCTGAATGCTTGCCAAGGAAACTCCAAAAGGACTTTTTAAAGCTAAAACAAAGCTTCAGACTCATTACTTATTGTATCATTTTCTGTGCAGCATTGTAAAGCTTGGAAAAAGTAGGAATTAAGCTGTCAGAGGGGGAGTTTTCACTTTTTCTAAGTCTAAAGCTAGAAAACAGGCGTTCTTAAACCTAAAAGGAAAAGTAAGGCTTCAAATGCCAATGTCGACTTTACCTCCTTTGTGTTTACATGGATGGAGCTGGAACATATTCTTCTTAGTAAAGCTATGCTCTTTAAAATAATCTCAAGGGCCCTAACCTGCTGTGTTACAGTTGGATACATGTGCTGATCCTACTCTCTGCAAGAGGAACATTTTCTCCACCACACTTCCACAATGGTTTAGCCATTGACATGTTTTGGCCACTGTTGATAAATAGCAGTGAGTAGGTATCACTTCTGAGTAGAAGTTTTAAGAGTCATAGTTCATCATGATTCTTTTTTTCCTTTTGACCTGAAGAATGGCAGTCTTCTAAAAGAAGCTTCTGTAGGTGCTGGGGTCTCAGTCAGGATAATAAAGAAGAGAGAAGAGGTTCACACGTAATGTCAACAAATAATCAATGTTTTTGTTGTAAGCCATTGAAATTTTGAGTTGTCCTCACAGCATTATTTAGCCTATTGTGTTATATATGATTTTATAAAGAGGTGGCCAGCATGTAGAAAATATTTTATAAATATATGATAAAATTTTGTAATGACTATTTTGTAAATAAAGGTATATTTAGCTGTAATTTCACATTTTTCCCTATTTATGGCAACATTAGGGATGACTTTTGGGACACCACGTACTATAAAAATTAGGAATTATTTTAGTTGGTTAGTAAATACTAACAATGAGGCTAAGATCACAAAAACAACTTTTGAACTAGTTAATTTTATGCAATGAATAATCAGATCTTCATAAAGGCCATGTTTGACCTTTATGCCTATAGAACGAACTCAAGGTATTGTTCATGAGAAGACAAAGTGAGAGTGTATTTTTATCTCTATGAATATTCTAAATCTACTATAATGTAAATAGAAACAAATAAGGTTGGTGGGCTAATCTATAAAAAATTAGATATGAATTTTTATTTTTTTACTTTTATATATAGTTTGTACATGTTTATATGTAGATATTAAAACACTTAAGATTTTATTAGTATGAGAAGTAATCTTATTAGTCTTAGCCATGTATAATGGGAAATAACATCTCACTTCTGTGTCTGCAAACAGTAATTACTTTCTTTTGTTTTCTTTTATTAGATCATAACTGGGTACATTGCTGCATTTATGGGGTACAGTGTGCTGATTTTATATACAATCTAGAATGTTCACATCAAACTGGTCAACATATTCACCTCACTTATTCACCTCACTTATTCAGTTGTTGTGTGGAGATATTTACACTCTACTGTTAATCTATTTGACACGTATGCTTGCAATTTAAAAGGCTTGGTCTGCATTCTAACATTAACAGGTCAGTACTCATTAAATTATTTCCAATAAAATAATAAATGGAGTTTGGCGCCTGTTGCTCAGTGGTTATGGCACCAGCCACATACACCAGGGCTGGCGGGTTCAAACCTAGCTAGGGGCTGCTAAACAATAATGACAACTAGAACAACAAGCCAAAACAGCCAGGCATTGTGGTGGGCACCTGTAAGTCCCAGCTACTCAGGAGGCTGAGAAAAGAGAATCACTTAAGCCCAAGAGTTTGAGGTTGCTGTGAGCTGTGACATTACAGCACTCTACTGAGGGTGACATAGTGATACTCTGTCTCAAAAAAATAAAATAATAATAACAAATGGATAGTATATACTATTAGATAAAGATTTGGAAAGAGCTATCCTTTGAGAATTTGTAAGGAAGCATTAGTCAAATACAGATGATAAAATAAATACCTTGAATAAATACCCAGTAATGGAATTACTGAATAAATGGTAGGTCTACTTTTAGTTGAGGACTTTCCCTACTATTTTCCAAAGAGGCTGTACTAATCTTTGATCCCCTCATCAGTGTCAAAGCATCTCTTTTTCTCTGTATCTTTGTCAACATTTATTATTTGTGGACTTCTTTTATTTATTTATTTTTATCGTTGGGGATTCATTGAGGGTACAAAGAGCCAGGCTACACTGATTGCATTTGTTAGGCAAAGTCCCTCTTACTGGGATTGTGTCCTGTCCCCAAGAGGTGTGTTACACCCTGTGACCCCCCTGGACTTCCTAATAAAAGCTATTCTAACTGGGGTAAGGTAATAGCTCATTGTGCTTTTAATTTGTGCCTCCATTTGTCATTTTCCCCCTCTTTATAGGGTTTTATTTTTGTTGTTGTTATTGTTTGTTTTCTTTCTTACTGATTGGCTTGAGTTCTTTGTAAATTCTGATTATTAGCCCTTTTTTGGACACAGGTTGAATGTTTATTGCAGCACAATTCACAATCACAAACATGTGGAATCTACTCAAATGCTTATCAATTCATGAGTGGATTAATAGACATGGTATACATATACCACAGAATAATTCTCTGACCTGGGGAAGAATGACTTGATGCCTGTTGCAGCAATAGTGATGAAACTAGAGATGATTATCCTAAGAGAAGTTTACAAAAATGAAAAAAGCAAACACCACATGTGCTCACTATTATACTGGAAATCACTGATGAGCACACAAGTGAACAGAGGAAGGTAAAATTCAATGTCAAGCAACTAAAGGATAATAAACCAACCTAACATTAGTATCATGAACACCATTTGGTGACTGGCACACCTAAAGCCAGGACTTAAGCATGACAAAAATGATCCACATACCCCAAAACATTTGTACCCCCTTAAAATTATCTCTAAAAGGAAAAATAAATCATATTTGAATTATCTTATTGTCCTTAATATCTGATATATACAAAATTGAGGATAAGTTAGAAAGTCCAATGATGGATGACTTCCTATGTATATATAATGAATTAAAATATTTTAATGAAATACTTATTAAAATATTTTAAATATTTTAATAATTAATAAATAATTTAATAATTAAATATGTACTGCCTTGATAAAAACATATTTCTATAAAATGATCCAATGAATAGACTTTGGGAGAAAGAGAAAATGAAAACCACTGGAAACATAGCCACAATTATGTTTTCACTAATAACAGGTGGATTTATTGCATAAAAGCCAATTGTTTGAACTGAATTATAATAAAAATATAAAAATTGGGATACAACACATATGTACATGTGCATGTATTTGATCTATTTGATGATTTGTTATCGATCATCTATATTCAATCTACATATCCATTTGAAGTTATTGGAGAACCATTAAGACACTAAAGATTTGAAGCACTTAGATCTGAAAAGAAATTCAGTACATAAAAGTAAATCCTACACTCAGAACAACTTTTATACTCAAAGTATTTCTTTATATATGAGATTAAAAACCATAGCAGAAAGTTGCACTTTTTAGACTGATAAACTGACTAGGATGGTTAGTTTGTTGGGCTTGGGATACCGAAATTTAATGTAAACCTCATCAAAAGGAAAGACCTTGTGATAAAATCTCCAGACTTTTCTTTGAGACTTCTGAGAGGCTGCACCCTAGAAGCAGGAGTGCTATGGAAATAGAAAAGTCCTTACAAAATCTGAAGCCCACAATTGGATTAGTCAATTACTAATGGTATACAAGTTAATTACTTCTTTATTATCTAGCCTAACTGCCAGCCAGATACAAAATGAATAATTTTTAGAGGAAAATTAATTGCACTGAGCTTAAAATTATATCTACAATATTTTTCATACAATATGCCAGCAAACAACAAATAATTACTAGGGATACCAGAGGGTATTTATTAAACTCTCAATAAAGCAGATCCATATGGGGCATAAAAAAATTGATGGACTATTCTTAGTAAAAGAGAGAATCCTCTATATTATCAGGGGTAAAAGAGGGAAAATCACTACCAATTATTCAGATATTTAAAAGACTTGAAACACAGAGGAAACATATTCCCTTTTATTTTAGGTGGCCAACACAGCCTCGGTACAAAAACTTGACAAGAAGAGTACATAATTTCAGTTGCAGACTAAAGTTTGTCATAAACATAAATCTGAAAGTTCTAAACAAGTCAGGAATGCAAATTCAATAGGATATGAAAATGTTAATATGGGACAATGAAGTTAAGTGCAGTCCAAAATGAAAGGTAGTTTAATGTGTGGAATCAATATCACTCACCAAATTAACAGAATATGTAAATATATTATGTAATCAATTACTTTATGCATAAAAGTTTTGGATAAATTCACCACATTCATGACTTATGAAAAAAAAACCCACAAAGACTAAACAGGTAAAAGAACAGAAAATCATTTATCTACTGGAAAATATCAATAAAACTCCCATAGAAACTTCTTTTTTACCAGTTAAATATTTGAAATATTTACCTTAATATAGTAAAGAGATAAGGATATCCACTCTCAAAACATTTGTTTAACATTTTCCTAGAGTGCTTAACCTCAGAAAAGGAAAAACAAATACCACATGTTTTCACTTACGAGCAGGAACTAAAGTATGGGCATCCATACAGAGTGTCATAATGAACATAGGATATTCAAGGGGACAGTGAGAAGGGAGTGAGAGATGAAGAATTACCAATTGGGTACAACATGAGGTTATGGGTAGACTAAAAGCCCAGACTTCACCACCATACAAATCATCCATGTAAAAAAACACCATTGGTACCCTCTTAATCTATTGAAATAAATTTTACATTTGATTGTAGCCAAAGGTTAAGCGATATTGAAATAAATTTTAAAAATTTATAACATATGTATATGTTCCCTCTAATTTAAATTCTATAAAATATCTATAATTAAAATGATAAAAGAAAAAGAAAGATATAAGAATTTGAAAGACTAAAATATAACAATGAATTTATTCTTAGTCTTTTGGCTAAGATCGATTATAAAATATAACAAAAGATTGTAGACTTAGAAAATCTACAGATACCTGCAAATAAGTGAATGTCAGAAAATCATTAGCTATAGGCTATAGCAGTGGCAGGTCTATAATCCTAACACTCTGGGAAGCTTAGATGGGTTGATTGCTGGAGGCCAGGAGTTCGAGACCAGCCTGAGCAAGAGCAAGACCCCATCTCTGAAAACTAGCTGGGCATTGTGACAGGCACCTATAGTCCCAGCTAACCAGGATGCTGAGACAAGATGATCACTTAAGCCCAGGAGTTGGAGGTTTCTTTGAGCTGTAATGCCATGGCACTCTACCAAGGACACCACAGTAATACTCTGTCAAAAAAAAAGAAAGAAAGAGAGAGAGAGAGAGAAAGAAAGAAAGAAAGAAAGAAAATCATTAGCTGTGAGGTCTAATATGTAAAATATAATTAATTTTTACATAATACATAAGCAGTTATTTAAAATAAAATTCAAAATCAATGTTATTTACAGTGTTATGTTGTCCCAGCATCCTACAGATGAATGTTATCAAAATCCTATAATTATTTTATGATTATTTCAGTGAGAAAGTCATATAATCTCAGAGTAGAAAATGCATTTCCCCTATAGTCTATGCTGACATGTTACTCTTAAGTAAGACACCACCACATATCAATATGATCATAGCTATGAGACAGTGATATACCAAGGTTGTGAAACCTTACTAAGTTTTTTGTACAGTGCTGCCTGCGTCAGTTGACAGCTGCACTTTGCAAACTAGTTGTCTGACTGCATACAACAACAACTCTGATATTGGAGTCTTTCAGGAGACAGAGCAGAAGTACATTTTAACTTATTCTATGAGGTCAACATTACCTTAATACCAAAACCAGACAAAAATGTTACAGAAAAACAACAGAATAATATGTCTCATAAAGTGATGAAAAATTATAAACAAAATATTAGCAAATCAAATGCAACAAAATATTTTTAATTCATAAAAATGAGACCTTTTATGCAGAAAAAGAATTTCATAAAACACAACAATTATTTTTTTAAAAAAGCATTCAGTAAACTATGCATAGAAACTTGATAAATTGCTATCTTGATAAATATTGATAATATCTAAATAAGCTGTATAGCTAACATCATAATTAATGATGAAAAACTAGAAATTTTCCTGTAAAATCAAGAACAAGGCAAAGATGTCTCCTATAGGGAAAATTGAGCCATGATTTTTAGCATAAGACTTGCTTCCTGCTTGAGAGACCTAGAGAGTTATGAGAATGGCGTGTGAGTTGTGTACTGCAGGCCTCCAAGAGACAATGTTTATGTGAAGTGTGGCAATAGTAGTTACAGTAAAGGTTCTCTAGATTCCAAAGGTCTCTCAACACTGGAGGCAGAGGTTGTGCTCAAGGACTGCAGTTTTGTGAAAACAAAGGTAAAACATTCTATCTGACCTTCTCTGTCTCCTCCCTAATCAGTGCAAATATCACATAAGCAGCTTTGTCTACTTCCCGTTACATGATAATAAATACGGACCTGAAGTTTACTGGGGAGGGCTCCTCCCAGAGTTCCTCAGTTCTCCCACACAAAATCTGTGCCAAGCCTCTTCATTTCTTACATGAAGACACCCCTCATCTGGTGACCCCAGCCCCTTCTGTCCCCTGTAATAGTCCTAGCTATTGCAATAATACAAGTTTGGAAGTAAGACATAAAACTTCTCTTATTTGCAGATACATGCTCATCTGGGTGGGATCCAAAAACAGAGACAAAAAAACACCAGGAACTAATAAGAAATTATTGTTAGTTTGTTGAACATAAAATAAATATACAAAAGTCAGTTGCTAGCAATGAATAATAAAATTAAAAATACAATACTCTTTTTTCAAAACCCCCAAAATGAAATCTTTAGGTATAAATCTAACAAAACATGTATAAAATAAATCTGATTAGGACTACAAAACTATGATAAAAATTATTAGAAGAAAACTAAATTAATGCTCCTTGTTGATAGATAGAAATATCTAGTATTGTTGTAATGTCAATCCTTTCCTATTTAGTCTATAGATTTAACATAATTTCAATCAAAATCTCGGCAAGTTATTTTGCAGCTATTGACAAACTCATTCTAAAGTTTATATGGAGAAGAAAAAGACCTAGAATAGGCAACTCACTATTAAAGGCTAAGAGTAAAACTGGAGGACTCAGACTCCCAACTTGGAAACTTACCATAATGTTGCAGTAATAAAGACAGTCTGGTGTTGGTGAAAGAATAGGCACATAGGTCATTGCAACATAATAGAGTGCTCAGAAGTAGAACCATGTAAATAGTCATGTGTCACGTAACAACAAGGATGTATTATGATTTAAAAAAAAACAATGTTAGGCAATTTTGTTATTATGTAAACATCATAGAGTGCACTTACTTGCACCTTAATGGGTCCTAGTATACTACAAAGATAGACTATATGCTCCTATTGCTCCTAACCTACAAAACTGTACAGCATTTTACTCTAGTAAGTAATGTAAGCAAGCTTACACAATGGTGTTTTTGTGCATAAATACATGAAAGTATTGAAAAGGTAAAAAAGCAAAAGTACAATAGAAAAGAACAAAATTGTGCAACTATAGGGCAGTTCCACTATAATCTCATGGAACTACTCTGGTGTGTGCCTGGTGACTAAAATGTAATCATGTGGCATATGGAGACACCCTATGTACAATATAGTCAACTGATTTTTGAGAAAGAAAAAAGGCAATACAATAGAGAAAAGATGGTTTTCAAAAAATGGTACTGGAAAATCTGGATAGCCATGCCAAAAAAAAAAAAGAAGAACGTAGGCACAGACTTTATATCCTTCACCAAAACTAACTCAGAATGTATTAAAAACATTAATGCAAAACCGAAACTATAAAATTCTTAAAACATAACAGAAGAAAACCTACATGACAATGAACATAGTGATGCCTTTTCACATACAACAGTAAGGGCAGGCACAATCTACTAAATAAATAACTGATAAACCTAACTTCATTATAATTAAAAACTTCTGCTCTGTGAAAAACAATGTAGAGAATGAGAAAACAAACCACAGATTGGGAGAAAATACCTGCAAATAACACATGAAAGATGTTCCACATTATAGGTTATCCATCAAGAATCCAATTTAATTTTTTTTTATGGTGAAAATTAAAAATAAAGAACATATGAAGGCTTGTCTGCGTGCAGTGATGTTTACAACTAATTGATCACAGTTACAGATTCTTCTGTTCCTTCTCCTAAAACAAAAAACGAAAAAGGATATAAGGTGATGGGTTTGTTCTGCAATTTAAACACATATCAAAATGTCATATCATACCCCATAAACATATGCAATTATTAACTAAAAATAAAGTAAAAAAATGAACAAACAAAAAAGAATCCAATTTAAAACAAAGAAATACTCTATGCACATTTTAAAGTGGCCAAAATCTAGAACTCTGACCAAACCAAATGCTGGTGACAATACAGACAACAGAAATTTTCGTTCTTCCTTATTTGATGTGTGAAATGGTACAGCTACTTTGGAAAATAGTTTGTCAGCTTTGTACAAAATGAAACATACTTTTACCATATGATACAGCAATTTTACACCTTGGCACTTATCCAAAGGAGTTGAAAACATAGGTCTACATAATGAAGTCCCACATTTGTTCATAGCAGCTTTATTCATGCTCACCCAAACTTGAAAACAAACAAGATGTACTTCAGTAGGAAAACGGATAAACTGTAGTACATCCAGAAAATGGAATATTATTCAGTGATAAAAAGAAATGAGCCATCAAGCCATGTCAAAGGGGTCAATCTTCAAACTGTATAACTATATGACATTCTCAGAAAGGAAAAACTATACAGACAGATCAGTGGTTCCCTGTGAATAAAGTGGCTGAGGGATGAACAGGAGTAACATAGAGGATGTTTAAATTAGCAAAACTATCTACATGGTAATTTCATGGTAGAGGTATGTCATTATAAATTTGTCCAAACCAATGGAGGTTCAAAATCAAGAGTGAATCCTAATGTAAACTATGGACTTTGTATGCTGATGTGTCAATGTCGGCTCACCAATTGGAACAAATGTACCCCGCCGTGTTGAGGGATGTTGATAATGGAGGAGGCTGTGCATGAGTGAAGGCAGGGAATATATGAAAAATCTCTGTACCCTCTGCTCAATTTTACTATGAACATAAAACTGTTCCTTAAAAAGCCTATTTTTTAAATATGATGACATAAACAAGAAATAAGCATTGAGCCATATGAGAATTCCAGGATTTGGAACACAATGTCTTCATCATTATCAATCCCTTTTGTCTCTATTATTACATCACTTTAGTCCTAGTTGCAGGAACGGCTTTTCACTGTTGCTGTTATCCTTCCTTGGCATCTCAGAATTCTATGTTGATTTCCTTAGTCCTGCCCACCCTTCTTTAAATAAAGTTAGCTGTGCCTTCTGTTTTGCTGTCAAGACTAATAAAGTCCTTTAGCTTATATTTAATCCTTTTTTCAAATTCCTCATGTGACAACATAACCAGAAATGGTAATGGGTCTTGAGAATAAGACAAAATGTCATTGGTTAAGCATCCCTTAATATGTTCCCTTATTTCACCAGCTCGCAGAATGTTCATGGGTCCTGTGATTCTGTGTATCTTATTCTCAAAATCCATATCCCATTCATATGGAGAGAATATTTTTCTTGTAGTTTCTCTTTTAACTTATTTTATGTGCTATTACCCTACTCTTTATGGCTCTGAGTGAGGCAAGTCTATGGCTGACTTCATGGGCTCTATTTTTTTTTTTTCATCCCAAGGAAGAATAAACATAAAAATCTTATTTCAATTAGTATAACCCACTCTGGACAGAATATCCTGGATACAGCATACTCTTGCAACGTTACCTAGTACCTTTGTGATATGAACAGTTGTCTTCTACAACTTCTTTTTTGTGTGTTTAATTACTTGTTTGATTTTTTCCTCCCTCTCACAGGTTCTACATGCTTGCATATGATTTGAGTCCTTGATGTGTTAACAACTAGCCTAGGTTGACTTCTTATTGAATTTATATGTCACATCTTGTGAGGGTGCATTTGATTTGCATGGTGACAAAAATCTATCCATCCATTTGCAATATTTCTCAAAGACTCTCCAAAAACTGTAGCAAGCTAACTTTATTTTAAAATTCCAGGTTGTTCAATGCAGATATGAGTTTTTTGTTTGTTTGTTTGTTTGTTTGGTAGCCAATAATCCCTGGATTAATGCAGCTAGAAATTTTCTGTGAGTCTCATTGTTATAAATTCATAAAGTATAGCATAGTTCAAACTCTGATTCTAATGTAGTTTTTTACTTTAACTCATATCCTGCATGCCACTGCTTCAAGGGTTATAGTGTGTTTAGCATATCTAAATCCACCATATTTTTTCCCTCTGTGAGTTTATTCCTTTTACATACCTGCTTATCTTGGACTGAATCCTAGACCTGGACATCATTTCAGTGACAGTTTGGTGATACAATGCAGGGTATTCAGCTTGTCCCTACTTTGTTTATTGATGTAAGCATGCCAGACAATCATGATAATGTTAGAATTTTCTCTAAAGGAGACAGATGAATGGCTAGCAAACACATGAAAAAATGCTCATCACCCTAATTATTAGAGAAATGCAAATTTAAACCACCCTGAGATATCATCTAACCACAGTGAGAATGGCTCACATCACAAAATCTCAAAACTGCAGATGCTGGCGCGGATGGGGAGAGAAAGGAACACTTTTACACTGCTGGTGGGACTGCAAACTAGTACAACCTTTTTGGAAAGAAGTATGGACAAACCTCAAAGAACTCAACCTAGACCTCCCATTTGATACTGCAATCCCATTACTGGGCATCTATCCAGAAGGAAAAAAACAACAAAACAAAACAAAACAACTTTTATTATAAAGACACTTGTACTAGACTGTTTATTGCAGCTCAATTTACAATTGCTAAAATGTGGAAACAGCCTAAATGCCCCTCAGCCCAGGAATGGATGGTATGGTATGGTATATGTATACTATGGAATACCATGACAAGTTATGGTACATGTCTACCATGGAATACTATTCAGCCATTATTAAAAAAAAAAAAAAAAAAAATGGAGATTTTGCAGCATTTGTATTAACCTGGATAGAGGTGGAACATCTTATTCTTAATGAAGCATCATGGGAATGGAGAAGCATGAATCCTATGTATTCAACTTTGATGAGGACAACTAATGACAATTAATGACACGGTGGGGCAAGAGGGAAGGGGAGAGCAGACAGAGAGAGGAGGGAGACGGAGAGATAAAGAAAAATAGTGACTAATTTTCACATAAATTGGATATAATAAAGTATATTACTTGAACATTAATTTTTAATTCAACTTTAATATGTTGTAGGATATTCCATCTTCATTTATAGGTGAAATATGTTTGTAGTTTCCCTTTATATAATAATACATTTTTTCCAATTATATTATCAGGTATATCCTAATGAAGTAGAATGATTTTGAAGTATTTCTTCTTTTTCTATTGTCTATGAGATTTGGCATGATCTGTTTTCGAAATAATCTTCTATTTTTATTTATAAATATTAGTTGTCTATTTTTTGAGACTTTGAGGAAAAAAACTAATAAGAAGTTAACTGATGACTACATACTGAACATCAGAGTCAAAGCATTCTATGATAGACATACTCTTATCTGACAATGTGAGTTACTTTTTTTGCATTATTATTATTATTATTGCTCAATATTTTGTTGCAGCAAAATCATCTAATTTCTTTTCTGAATGTAATTTATCTTAATTTGTTCTTTATGAGGCTTTTTTAGTCCTTATCTTAAACATTGTTATTGTCATTAAATTTTATTTGTGAAGGCAAAAAGTAGAAACCAATAAACACATGTATATGTAAAAAAACAAAAAAAAAAAAAACTATGATACTTCAATATCTCTAAAAAAAGTCACTGTGTGAGTGTCTGAATTTCCAATTGGTCTTTCTGGATAGCATGTGGCTGCTGACTCCAGGTCACCACACCTGGCATACCCGGATCACCTCCTTCAAGGCCTTCACGCCCTCCATGCTTTTGTCAGAGGGAAGAACTTTATCTGGCTTTAGCACTTGAAGCCAGAAAAAATATTCATGTCTCAGGCAGACTTTTACTCTGTTTGGTTACTGATATCTGTGTATGGAGGAAAGAAGTGGGATGTGTCTTGTGAGTCATGAATGGT
>CAUYPK010039656.1:0-21959 GCA_963574355.1 Loris lydekkerianus | reverse complement strand
ATCTATTTTATTAATTTTTTCAAAAAACCAACTCCTTGTTTCATTAATTTTCTGAATGATTCTTTTGTTTTCAATTTCATTGATCTCTGATTTGATTTTGGATATTTCTTTTCTTCTACTGAGTTTAGGCTTAGATTGTTTGTCTTTTCCCAATTCCATAAGATGGCTTGTGAGTTTGTGGATGCGCTCTCTGTCTGTTTTTCGAATGTAGGCATCTAAAGTGATAAATTTTCCTCTCAAAACTGCTTTTGCAGTATCCCACAGGTTTTGGTAGCTTGTGTCTTCATTGCTGTTATGCTCAAGGAAGTTAATAATTTCCTGTTTTATTTCTTCCTGCACCCATCTGTCATTCAACAGATTATTTAATTTCTATGCCTTTGTGTGCAGTCAAACATTTTTGTTAGAGTTGAGTTCCACCTTTAGTGCCTTATGGTCTGAGAAGATACAAGGCATAATTTCAATTCTTTTTATTCTGTTAATATTTGTTTTGTATCCCAGGATATGATCAATTTTGGAGAATGATCCATGGGGTGAAGAGAAGAATGTGTATTCTTTATCTTTGGGATGGAGTGTTCTATTTGCGTCTATCGAGCACAGTTGTTCTAGGGTCTCATTTAAATCTCTTATATCTTTGTTTAATTTCTGTTTAGAGGTTCTGTCCAACTCTGTAAGAGGATGGTTAAAGTCACCTGTTATTATGGTATTAATCGATATCATATTGCTCAGTCTGAGTAAGGTCTGTTTCAAGAATCTGGGGGCATTTAAATTGGGTGCATAAATATTTAGAATAGAAAAGTCTTCTTGTTGTATTTTTCCCTTGACCAATATAAAGTGACCATCTTTGTCTTTTTTGACTTTAGTTGCTTTAAATCCACATGTGTCTGAAAATAAGATTGCAACTCCTCTTTTCTTCTGAATTCCATTTGCCTGAAAAATTGTCTTCCAACCCTTGACTCAGAGTTTCAATTTGTCTTTTGAAGCCAGGTGTGTTTCTTTCAGACAGCAAATGGATGGCTTGTGTTTTTGAATCCAGTCAGCCAATCTATGTATCTTCAGTGGGGAATTCAGGCCATTAACATTTATTGAGATAATTGATAAGTGTGGTAGTATTCTATTCATCTTATTTTGTGAGAGTCCATTACTTAGTTTTATCTTTTGCATCAGTGTGGAGTTTAGGCTCTGTCTGTTAATTTCTGAGTTATGACTTTGCTGCTGATCCATGTGATGGTCAGTATGTAGAACAGGTTGAAGTGTTTCTTGTAGAGGTGGTCTTGTTGTGGTGAATTTCCTCAATGTTTGTATATCTGTAAATGATTTGATTTCTCCATCAATTTTAAAGCTTAGCTTAGCAGGGTACAGAATTCTGGACTGGAAATTGTTCTGTTTAAGCAGATTAAAGGTAGATGATCATTGTCTTCTTGATTGGAAAGTTTCATTAGAGAAGTCTGCAGTCACTCTGAAGGATTTGCCCCTGTAGGTCAACTGGCGCTTACTCCTGGCAGCTTGCAGAATCTTTGTCTTGACTTTGGACAGGTTCATCACAATGTGTCTTGGAGAAGTTCGGTTGGAGTTGAGGTGACCTGGGGTCTGATATCTCTCTGAAAGCAGTGTGTCAGAATCTTTGGTGATATTTGGGAAATTTTTGTTTATAATATTCTCTATTATTGCTTCCATTCCTCTGGGGCATTCTTCTTCTCCTTCTTAGATTCCTATAACTTGTATGTTGGAATGCTTCATAAAGTCCCATAATTCTGACCGTGAATGTTCTGCTTTCTCTGTCTTCTTTTCTGCCTCCTTTACTATCTGAGTTATCTCAAGAACTTTGTCTTCTACCTCTGAAATTCTTTCTTCTGCATGGTCTAACCTGTTGCTTATACTTTTCATTTTATCTTTAAGTTCCCAAATTGACTGCTTCAGTTTCTTCAGCTCTGCTATATCCTTTCTATATTCTTCATATTGTTCATCTCTTATTTGATTTTGTTTTTGAATTTCCTTTTGGTTATTTTCCACTTTATTAGCAGTTTCCTTCATTGTTTTCATCATTTCCTTTGTTGTTTTCATCATGTGTACTCTAAATTCCCTTTCTGTCATTCCTAACATTTCTTTATATGTGGAATCCTCTGCAGTAGCTACCTCATGGTCCCTGGGATGGGTTGCTCTGGACTGGTTCTTCATGTTGCCTGGAGTTTTCTGCTCATTCTTCCTCATGAGTGATTTCTTTTATCTATTTCCTTGCCCTAAATTTCCATTCACTTCCTCTTGCTCTTTAAGTTCCCATGCCTGTGGACTAAGGTTTTGATGAGTCCTTTTGGTACAGGACCAGAAGGATGAGAAGGTTGAAGAGCAATAAGGGATGAAAGAAAGAAGGAAAGAACAAAAAGAAAATAGCGAAAGGATAGGGGGTTGGTAAAAGGAATATTGACAAAAAGAAGAAGGGCATAGAAAGTGGGAGACAGAACAATATAGGTGTACAGTCGGGTACTTTGACACAACCTTAAAAAAAACCCCAACCTCTGGGGGTGCCTGGTTCTTTTGTTCCCTTGAGGTCAGCAGCTCTTTGCTAACCTGATCAGACACAGTACCCCACCTCCACCAAGTGGATAGGAAATACAAAAATGCTATAAATCAAACCAAAACAAGCAAACAGAAAACTTTACAGGATAAAATTGGGTGAAAAACCAAATAATAGGGGTAGAAACACTAGCAAAAATGAAGTTGTAGTTATTGAAAAAAGCAGCAATGGGAAATTGTATTTAAATTACAAAAATGGAGAAAGAAAAGAAAAAATCTGTATGGAAAAGGTTGAAATTAAAAAATAAAACAACAACAGCAACATCAAAATAAACAAAAAACAAACAACAACAACAACAACAACAACAACAACAAAAAACAACCAAAAACAAAGCAGTATATGTATCTTGTTTAGTATTGTCTAGGCAACAGTTGGTCTTCTGGGGTATGGGATGTTAATCACAATGGTGATGCAACTGGAGGCCTCAGCTGATTTCTCAATCCCCACAGGGTAGACACCCTAAATCTTTCTTCAGCTCTCTTAAAAGGCACTTTAAACTTCTAAACTTGCTAAGCAGAAGCTTTCCCAGGAAAGTGCTTGTCATTGGAATCACTGCTGAAGTGGCTATCCACTTACCCAGTGTGCCAAAACAGGTATCACTCTGCCCCTGAGTGTTAGGGCTGAAGGGTGGCTCAGTCCCCGCCTTTAGGCTGCTCAGTCACTAGGTTACTAGTTCCCACCCGATCCTTGCTCTGCAACCCTGAGGGCAGACCTTGCTGGGGCAGTTCTCTCTCAATGGCTTCCTACTGCACACAGCCAAACACTATTAGCTCCATCTGGCTCTGTGGCTCAGTCTGGGGCCCTAGACAACACCCAAAGTTCTCCACACTCCTGCTCAAGATCTCTCCAAGGCAGTTCAACTGAGTGCCAAGTTCAAAACCACCAAAATAGTTCACAGGTAAGGCCTTTCTGGTTTGCAGTCTCACTGCTACTGTACTTAACAGCTGTCGCCGAGATTAGACCGATTGAACACATGTGACCACTTGCCAGTTTTCCACTGTTTTTGTCCTCCTCTTGGGGTCCAGAAGTCTCTCGCTTACTCCCTGTATCTTCAAATGAATGATTATAGGCAGATCCCACCAGCCAGGGATGCCTGGAGTCTTATCTCCCCAGACTCACGGTGCCCAGATGTAAGGAAGCTGTTACTCGGCCGCCATCTTGTTCTCTATCAAAATGCATAAAATTTTTTGCCTAATTGGAGT
Organism: Loris lydekkerianus; assembly: GCA_963574355.1. Lineage (NCBI taxonomy): Eukaryota > Metazoa > Chordata > Mammalia > Primates > Lorisidae > Loris > Loris lydekkerianus. The sequence continues at coordinate 18,185 of CAUYPK010039656.1, read as the reverse complement.
TTCCATTATTTCAGTTTCATTTGGAATCCTGTTATGGTTTAAATGTTGTATGGATAGGTTGGTTTTCACCTTGAAGACACATGTTTAGCTCATTTAAATAAGCAGATACATCTGCTAAAAATGTTAAACCTGTAAGCCAGTTTTCTTCAAGTGCTAACACAAATTTGGTTTTTCATACTAGAAACAACTTGACAAATGTCACAAATCATAAATTCTTTTCAACATTGGCCTCAACTTAGCTATCTTACTTCTGAAAAGTAAATGATGTCATCATAGTCAACATCAGTACTTTTAAGGAATTCCTGAAATTGGCATTGATCCAATCCCTTGGCCATTATGAAATTTATAGTCTTGATGACAATTTGCGAAATGTTATCCATTATAAAGCTTTGGCATATACATTTTTTTTGATGTGCTATGCAAACATACTTCATGAAACATGAGTTCAATGGCAACTGAATCATCTTCTATCATTCTTATAAGTGCTTTTAAACCTAGTATGGGGTGGGCATCATCAATAACCATACCACATATGTTGAAAATGAGCAAAGAAGATTGCTTTAATATGTTTTTTACCATTTCATAAAAATCTCTTGATTTAGCCATGTCTTTCAATGGCACTAAAGAAGCCACCTCTTTAGTGACATTCTATTCATCATCAATACTTCTAATAAAAATACTAAACTGAGTCTGTACCCTCATATTGACCTGGAAAAAAAAAGTAACCTCTTCAATTTCTACTCAACTGTGTCTTCTGAAGAGTCTCTTAAAATTTTAAATTAGCAACTTTACACTCCAAACTTCTTTCAATAGATTTTCCAATTTTAGAACTATCCCTTTTTTGCTAGTGCAAATTGCCATGATTTCCATGTATGCTTAACAAACTCACCATCAGAAAAAAAATTGCTATTAAATATGCTACCACATAACTAGTTTTTAGAATGGAATTTGAGTTGTAATTTAAAAAAATTTGTTTTTTACGAAGACAGACATTTTTCCAGTTCCTCTATTTTGTTCTTATGACACAATGTTTCAGGTGCATTGAATTTGGCAGCATGTTTTTGCATAGAATGTCTTTGCAAATTATAGTCTTTGAAAAACTTACACAAATTCCCTACAAGTTAAGCAGAGTACCTTATTATTTGCCTCAACAGAAAAGTAGTCATCTGTCTACTTTTCATTGAACAATCTTCTTTCATCTATAATTTTTCATTTGAGGGATTCTATTTTCTTTGAGATGTTATAGAAGCCATGCTGGGATTAAAACAATAATAACAGAGAAGGAACTATATTTACTTTATTATTATTATTATTATTATTATTATTGAGACAGAATTCTTACTTTGCTGCCCTTGATAGAGTGCCTTGGCATCATAGGTCACAGCAAACACAAACTCCTGGGCTCAAGTGATCTTCTTGCTCAGACTCTCTAGTAGCTTGGACTACAGGTGCCCATCACAACGCCTGGCTATTTTTAGAGATGGAGTTTCACTCTTCCTCAGGCTGGTCTAGAACTCTTGACCTCAAGCAATCCACCTGTCTAGGTCTCCCAGAGTGTTAAGATTAGAGGTGTAAGCCACCACACCTGGCTCTTATATTTACTTTTATTATGAAAATTAATTGGCAGATAAATAGAAAGCAAGGTTTGGACCCTTCCACATCTTGGCAGCCAATGCAGGGTGAGTTGAAGGGCTTTTTGTAATGCTCAGTACTCAGAGGTACCACCAAGGTGTGGAAGTACCCTTAATAATCAAATAAGAGTGCTTTCCTGACTTCTAAATAACATTAAATGCCTGCAATTAATGGTAAGTTGAAATATTATTGATAATCACTGCCTCACCAGGTCACCGCAGCATACGTAGTGTCTGATGGTGTCAGTTCAACTGTCTGTGCTTGGAAGGTAAATCTGGAAGCTGCTCACTGCCAGAGTACTGAAGCCACACATGCTCACAAAGTGTGAGAGCCCTTCGTTTATGTGATGCTGCCAGATGTTGTCATCTACAAACTTCATGCTTGAGAACCATGCAATTGAGTTCCACCAAAAAAATCTCATAATGTTTCAAGTAAATTATCCTGGGCTGCATAGGCCCAGCCCCATAGGCCGTGGGTTGGACGTCCCTAAATTATAAGGGTCATTGAAATTTGTTCAATGAGTAGCCAGTTCCACATCCTAAAGCCTCTGTGGAACAATTAATAAAAACATTCCAAAGATCTGGTGCATTAAATCTGAAGGCCTCACGGCATAGGAATTGATAAATTGTTTAATTTCTGGCTAAGGCAGTAGTCTTCTCCCCAAAACCGAAACCACAATATAGATGTTCCTCAACTTATGATGGGATCACATTCTGATAAACCCACTGTAAGTCAGGCATGGCTGATGGGGAGGTGTGGCTTGCTACCACTGCTGGGCATATGGGGAGAGTAGCATACTTTCTTATCAGTGAATAGTACTACTGAATGCATATAGTTTTTGCACTATCATAAACTGGAGAAATTAATTGTACTATCCTAACTTGGGGACTATCCAGATGGGCAGCACAATCTCTGTCTCTTTTTTTGTTTGTGTCGTGACTCAGATGTACAATCTCTTGATATCATTAAGGCTGCCACCCAATTCTTTGAATAATTAACAATAATAGTTCTTGTCTTACTAATTGAGTCTTTACAAAAATAGAAATGCAGTTCTAGAAGTAACCCAAAGCCCATCCATCTTTCTTATCAATCCCAAGGGCTCCCTTACTCATCTCAAGATGCTTGTAGATACTGTGAAAGGTCAGAACATTAGAAAAAGGATTTTTTTTTTTCACTTAAGGAAAAAAACTTAGGTATTAATTACTTTAGCTTCTGATAATAGGCAAATGTGCTCCTGAAGTCCTTAGAGCTTTGGAAACCTCAAGTCATTTCTTTATCCCTTTGAAATATCAATCTTCTACCACACAGAACTGTCTTCTCAGGGATGTGAGAGTCATCCATTTAAAACGAGAACATGTAAACAAAGGGTTCTGGCACTCAGCCCCAAGGGCACCTTGGTTTAATGCCTCAGTGGACTAAAACAACTACCTAAGACCAAAAAGGAAAAAAGGGCTAATTGGAAACAGGCTGGATATTTTATTCACTTGAATGGGCTTTGGAAACACCCAGACAGCCACTCAGTATTTCCAAAATGTCTCTCTAGCAAATTTTACTTCACAGCCTGCATAAGATTACAATTATAAATCAGGGCAAATAAAAATCTGAAAAGTCTTTTTTATAGTAAAAAGCTTTAACCTTGATATTGAGCAAGTAACCTTAACCTGATACTTGTGCCAGAAATATAATCCAGATTTTTAAAATAAGGCAGAAATGAGAAACAATTCTTATAGAAATTCATATGTTTTCTATTTCTCTATATCTGACTCATGGCTAAAACTTTAGAATGAGAGCTATATAAAGATCTCTATTTACGGGTGGCCCCTGTGGCTCAACAGAGTAGGGTGCCAGCCCCATATGCTGGAGGTGGTGGGTTCAAACCCAGCCTAGGCCAAAAAAAAAAAAAAAATAGGCGTTGTTATGGGTGCTTGTAGTCCTAGCCATTCAGGAGTCTGAGACAAGAGAATTACTTGAGCCCAAGAGACTGAGGTTGCTGTGAGCTGGGACGCCATGGCACAAGGGTGACAAAGTGAGATGCTGTCTCAAAATAAATAAATAAATATAAATAAATAAATAAATAAAATAAAATGGAAAAAAGATGTCTATTTACATTGAGAAATACACATAAAATCCTAACCCCTCTCCTGAACCAACTGAATGGACCCCTTCTTGGCCAACGAAATCCCAGAGAACCTTTAAAACTGAATTTCTGACAGGAGGATCACTTAAACCCAGAAGTCTGAGGTTTCTGTAATCTTAGCTGAAGCCATGTGACTCTAGCCTGGGGCAACAGAATAAGACTTTTTCGAAAAGAAAGAACAGGGAAGGAAGGAAGAGAAGGCAGCTGGCCTAAACTTCTCAAAAATATAGGAACTAACCCAAATGCTTTTCAAGTTCACATGATTTGGAAAAAACGTTGGTAAATAAAACTAGTTTAAAATTATTGGCTTAATAAAAACAGGTTTGTCTTCATAGTTATTAGCATTAAATATAATGCAGATTTACATTTTTATTCTACCTGGATTTTTAGTCAAATAAGATTTTTGTTATCTCTACTAGATATTTAAAATCGTAAAGTTATAAATTCAACCTAAGAGCCAAATACACAGTAAAAATGGATTGCTTGATGTATGCCAAACTTGACAATAGAAAGAAGCTATATGTTTAAATTTTTAGGTTCTTTGCTTTTGTGATTTCTGGTATTTGACTAACATGCATATGTTACAGAATTTGTTAATGAGAGACTAAGTTCAGATGGTGGCTACCTTTGTCTAATGTATCATGAAATTATGAACAATCTAAGAATAATTTTTAAGAACATGTAAATTAAACAGATGTAAATGGGACAAAATTTATAAGTGAACTTCTCAACAATAAATATGTTTTATAACATGTCTGCTCTTTTTTTTTTTATTAAATCACAACTGTGTACGTTAATGCATTTATGGGGCACAATGTGCTGTTTTGATACACAATGCGGAAATCTTATATCAAACTTGTTAACATACCCATCACCTCACTTACTTATTTGTTGTGGTAAGACATTTATACTCTACTCTTATATGTTTGCTTTAACATGATTTTCTAACATATTTTTGGTCATTTGAAACCTTAAGCTTATACTAAGTGAGAGAAATTAAGTGAATATCAGAACAATTCCAAGTAAGATCAGGTAGTGAAAGAGTGATTACTGAACATAAGTTTATCTAGTTTCTTTCATTTGTGCAAATTTGTGGGGTACATGAGAAAATGTGTTACACACAGGTATATGCGTAGCGAGCAAGTCAGAATATCCAGGGCGTCTATTATTCAAGTGTCGTATATTTTGTTAAGTATACACATCTGCTATCAAACACTGAATTTATTCCTTTTCTCTTATTATATGTTTGTACTCTTTTTTCTTTTTCTTTGCAGTTTTTGGCCTGGGCTGGGTTTGAACCTGCCACCTCCAGCATATGGGGCTGGCGCCCTACTCCATTGAGCCACAGGCGCTGCCCCTATATGTTTGTACTCTTTAACCTGCTTCTTCTTATTCTCCTCCCAACCCCTGGTCACCTTCTCAGTCTCCATTATCTATTTCTCCAATCTACACCTACATGTTTTCAAATTTTTTAGCTTACACATAAAATCGAGAACATGTCATATTTGTCTTTTGGTGCCTGGCTTATTTCATTTAAGATAATTACCTCCAATTCCATCCATGGTATTGCAAATGACATGATCTAGTCCTATGTTATGGCTAAATACTATTCCATTATGTGTATATAGGTGTGCATGTATAACATTTTCTTTATCCATTGGCCAACACTTAGGTTGATTTTATATCTTTGCTATTTTGACATGTGCTGCCATAAACATGTGAATGCAGGTATCCCTTTGGTATATTGAGTTTATCTAGTTTTTCCTACTTAATTTTATAGCAATATTAAAGATATTTGGGTCTAATAATAAAAATGTTGTTTTGCAGCACTGAAATATTGTATAGTGAGGAAACATGCCTCTAGAAATCATAGAATGATGTATTTTAAGGAATCTGCTAATTTATTACAGAATGCTGGCATATGACAGACAATTCACAATTGTCTACTTTCTCATATTTACTTGAAATTAAGGTTACTGATGTTGAAAAATTCTAATCAATGTGAATTAATGAACTACTGAGAATAATAAGAGTGAAGAAAAAACTATATACAAAATATGCAAGGAAAGGAAGGTATGTTTTTGATAGGGAAAGGTGAGGGTTATATAAGTAAAGGATGTGTATTTGTAAAGAAAAAAGGATAGTTTTTTTTTTCTGAATTTGTGTTTCAAAATAAGAAAAGGGAAGAGAGGAAAAAGGAGAAGGGGAGGGAGAGAAAAGAAAGAGGAAATCATATCTTGTGTGGTTGAGCTAACTAAGATTGTATAGATTGATTTTATGGTTTTTAAAAAATGAGGCTAAGAGTGTTGCAAACTAGAGTGTTGTCATCTTTCTCTGTTAAAAAGGTTATTGTTCTGTTCTTGATAAAAGATTTTTTTAATCTTTTGAGTAATCACCCAGGAAACCAAGATTCTGTATACTTTGAATTGTCTTTATTTTGCCTTTGATTAATTATTATTAAAAACTTAGTCTTCTCAATAGTGAAAGAGCTAAGGCATTTTTTTTTTTTTTTTACTATCACAGTATTTCCTATATTTAATTTTGAAATATTTTACTTTCACTTTGATTCAATAGATAATTAAGTATGGTTTCATAGCGATCTGTGATCTTAATCAAGTGCTCAAATCATTTGACATTTTTGACAACTTCCCCAAATCAAATTCTAAATCAAGTCTTCCTGACCTCAAACTGACTTTGAGATTTCCCAAAAGGTCCTTGAAACATCTCAAAGGATTTGTTCTCTGAGATTATAAAAAAGAGAGATATTAAGTTAATTATGTCTATTTGATACATTAAATAAAATAGGAAGTATTATCAAAAGGAAGTGATGCTTAACCTTCTCCAGGTTATATTTTAGGCGTGAAATGTTATTTCAAAAATCATAGGAAATTCCCAGAAATTTGTAATGTCCTTGCTGTCCTGGTATAATGTTATTGGTCATAATTCCGCTTATAATCTTAAAATGTTCTATATCACAGAAACAATCAAATTTCCCTATCAATTGCAAACTTTCATCAGATGTTATGCCATGGCCATTTTATTTGCAGACAGTTATTGTTTTACAATGATGCTTTCCTGAGAGTTTTTGCTATCAGCTGCAGGTCAAAGTGCTTCATTCTCATCAAAATAGTATTGTCCTAAAGACTCAGAAGGACTCTGGCAGGTTCTCTGGAGTACAAGCTTCTGATGACATTATGTCAATAACCTTAGGATTATAGTACTAACCTCAGGACGTATTCCCAGAACTAATATGGAAGTCGAAGAGTTCATAAAACCTCTCTGGAGTACAAGCTTCTGATGACATTATGTCAATAACCTTAGGATAATACTACTAACCTCAGGAAGTATTCCCAGAACTAATATGGAAGTCGAAGAGTTCATAAAACCTCTAACCAAGACTAAGAACAAGAATTAATCATATGGTACTGAATAAACTGATGAATGTTTATAATTTTTATGGCCTTTTTTGTTTGGAACTTTTCTAGTTCTTTGATGTTCTATTTCCTGGATATAAGGAACCCCTTTCTCTTTACTTGTAAGCTAACTATAACTCACAACTAAAACAGCAGTTCTCAACTCGTGGGTTGCGACCCACAGGGACTGTATTAAAGGGCTGCAGCATTAGGAAGGTTGAGAACCACTGATCTAAAAGATTATGCCAATATAAAAAAAAAAGAATGCTTTTTTTTTCTTCATACTTGATTCTGCTAATATTCAGAAAATTTCATTGAATATTCTTATTTTCATAATGTTATTGTTATTTGCATAAGTCAAATAATCTATTCTTGTAACGGGATACAATTGAAAATCTTGCTTATATTACCAAGACTTTCTACCAGAATGCTGTATGTATTTGAAAATGATACATAAAGAATCAGATATAACTAGACAGTTTTAAGGAACTAAAGTTGAATTTATGGAATCAATGCTTACAATACCCCTTGATACTGGCCTGGTACCTTGCATACAGGGTTCATAGCTTTATAGGTGAGTGTAGATGACCTCTGGCAGGCCCTGGAAGCAGGATATTTTGGGCACTTTAGGAAGAAAGGAATTCACCCAAGTCAAAATCTATAAGTACATCATGGACTATATAATGATTTGGTCAGTGACCAACTGCATATAAAACGGTGGCCTCATAAGATCACTATGGAGCAAAACATTCTTTTTGTGTAGTGTCATTGTAGCCATCAGAATGTCATAATACAACGAACTACTCATGTGTTTGTGGTGATACTGGTGTAAATAATCTTACTATACTGCCAGTTGTATAAAAGTATAGCACATGCAATTATGTAAAGTTGATAATAAATGACTAGGTCACTGGTTTATGTATTTATTACACTATATTTTTTAACATTGTTTTACAGTATACTCCTTCTACTCGTGGTAAAAAACTGCAACATGGCCTCAGACAGGTCTTTCAAGGGTTTCCAGAAGAAGGCATTGTTATCATGGTAGACGACAGCTCCATGTGTGTTATTACCCCTGAATACCTGCCCATGGGACAAGATGAGGAGGTGGAGACAGTGATATTGGTGATCCTGATCCCATGTAGGCCTAAGCTAATGTGCATGTTTATGTCCTAGTTTTTATTTACACCTTAGATTTTACAAAGTAAAAATAATAAAAATTAAAGAATTTAAAAATATAAAAACTTACAGAATAAGGATAGAAAGAAAATATTTTGTGCAGTTATACAATGTGTGTTTTAGACTGTTATTACAAAAGAATCAACCAGTTTTTAAAAGTTTATAAAGTAAAAATGTTATAGTAAGCTAAGGTTAATTTATTATTGAAGAAAGAAAAGAATTTTTAAATATATTGTGTTTATAAAATCTATAGCCATGTATAGTAATGTCTTAGGCCTTCAGATGCACTCACCACTGACTCGCTGACTCACCCAGAACAACGCCCAGTCTTGTAAGCTCCATTTCTAGGAACTGCCCTATGTGCAGCTGTATAATTCTTTATCTTTCATATGGTATTTTTACTGTATCTTTTCTATATTTAGATATGTGTAGATTGTCTTATGACTGCCTACGATATTTAGTACAGAAGCATGCTGGGCAGGTTTGGCTATATACCCAGCCTAGGTAAGGAGTAGGCTAGGTTTGTATGAGTACACGGTCTAATGTTATAAAACAATGAAATTGGCTAAAGACATGTTTCTTAGAACATATCCCTATTGTTAAGCCACACATGAATGTATGGAAGGCAAAGTCTGATGGCAAGTTCTTTGTTTGGCTTTCTAGACACAGGAAGCTTTTAAAAGTTTAATCTGTGATTAGTTTTAGCTTATGAAAAGTTTCAGCAAAGAAAGCAAAAAAAGCCTATACACAGTTGATCAACTACTATTTTCACTGCATTTATGTAAATTATCAGGTCTAATTTAATGTCTACTTGCCTGTCTTCCTTCCTTCCTTCCTTCCTTCCTTCCTTCCTTCCTTCCTTCCTTCCTTCCTTCCTTCCTTCCTCCCTCCCTCTTTCCCTCTCTCCCTACCTTCCTTCCTTTCTTTTTAGTTCCAGAGATGGGATCTCACTTTATTGCTCAGGCTGAATACAGTGGCATGATCATAGCTCACTGCAACTCTCCTGCCTCAGCCTTCTGAGTAACAGGGACTATAGGCACATGCCACCGTATCCAGCTACATTTTTTATTTTTATTTTTTATAGACATGAGGTTTCGCTATGTTGCCAGGTTGTTCTCGAATTCCTGGCCTCAATTCCTTGGCCTCAGCCTCCCAAAGTGCTCCATGAGCCAATGCACCTGGCTTAGACTTATTTTCTAAACAAAATTAATCTTACTTTGATTATTTTTGACCAAAATTGGTGTGATTGTAGAGAAAAATTTTATGCCTCAGTGGAAAATTGTAACCTGCCCTATAAGTGTTCACCGTCTTTGAGCTATTTCCATTTCTTTATAAACTGGAACGTGATGTTTGTAATTAATGGATCCAATTTCCTTTCACCCTATGACTTGGCATTGCTGAACTAAACCTGTCTTTTTTCTTGAAGCCCTGCAAATTGAAGCTGGATAACTTGATACAACTTCAAAGGTTTATCACTACAACACTTTGGGTCACTCAGGAAGTTCGCCTTCAAGCTCTGGTAAATAACCATAACTCTGTAACTGCCACTATCACCTAAAGATGCTTCAGGTTCAACATCTAGAAACCCTGACTGGCTAACCTCTGGATTAAAAAACTGGTTTGGAGTCAGCTCCAACCACTAATTCTTATTTTTCTTTCATTTCCATATACATACCTCTCATCTGCCTAATGGATCACACTATCTAAAGCCCCAACCTTGAAGAACAACCCACTCCCACCTGTACTACCACTTCCTGAGGTGAGACACAAATGTTGAATTAAACCGACCTATTGACACAACCAGGAGGCAAGTTCACTGACGTCTGGGGTAATATGCTTAGATTTGTCATTTTCTGCCTCTTATTCCTTGCTCTGCGTTCTTCTGTCTCTTTCCAGCTCTCTCACCGCTCAGCTGCCAATATGAATTATCTCTGAAAGCTACCAACTCAGCCCTTGGTGTGTAAAACTTTCTGGAAAGTTTCAGATGGGGGAAATAAAGATCAGGATATTCCACACCAAAATATGATACATTGGCATAAGAATTATTTTGAGATGAAGGCAATTGAGGATCACGAGATACAGGAAGAATCTCCTGCCTTCTTCTTTTCTGTGTAAAATCAGGGTATACATTTCCCTTTGTGAAGATGTTTTTCCTCTTATCTCACCATCCCATACCATCCCTTATCACTAGAGGCAGAGCATCGACATTAACAGGAGTAACTTACGCAAACTTTACTAGAATAACCCGTATCATCTGTTATTTTTCCAATATATTTCCTAGTCACTTCCCCATGATTTACCATTTCCCAGAGCCCAAACCTCTTTTCCTTTGTTACGATGCACACAAGTCCCCAAGTCTGTTTCTTTGAGTTTCAGTTTTCTTTTCTTTCTTTTCTGGAGACAGAATCTCACTATGTTGCCCTCAGTAGAGTGTCTGGTGTCACAGCTTGCAGCAACCTCAAACTCTTGGACTTAAGTAATTCTCTTATCTCAGCCTCCCAAGTAGCTGGGACTACAGGCAGCTGCCACAATGTCCACAATATTTTCGTTGTTGTTGTCATTGTTGTTTAGCAGGCCCAGGCTGGGTTCAAACCCATTAGCCTTGGTGCATGTGCCCAGTGCCCTAACCACTGAGCTATGGGCACGGAGCCTTCTGTTTTCTTTTTTACACATTGAAATTTTATTTACCAACTGAGAGAAATTCATCTCCTATTCCCTGAAAAGGGAACAATTTGGGGAATAGTTACAACTAGATCTATGCTTGTCACTACCCGGTTTTTTACTACTGAAGCATTTATTGCTTTACTCACATTTCATATTTTACTGTTGTAATATTTTCCTGACAGTCAAGCTTCAGTTAGAACTTGGGACATGTGGAGTTCCAGAAATGTAGTGCATAAAGGCTATGGAGTTCTAGAAAATGTAATGGAAAAACTTGCAGTCACCCATGCTCTGTCCTGGACATATATTCACATGTGGATATCACCCTCCTTTCTCACCCACACCTGAAATTTATAATGCAGGGATATTCCTAGGAATTGTAAAATAGATTATCTTTCCATGACTTAGCCTTCCTGTTTGCATTTTTCTCCATTTTTTTCCCTGTCATTTGTCTCCTCTGATTCGTACCACATCTCGCCTTCTTTTCTCCATCATCACACCATTGTTCTCCCTACAGGGTAGGCCTTGTGAGGAAGTAACAGCTCTTATGGGTCCCCAATGTAACTACTAGAAAAGAACCATTTCCTTCTATGAAAAGCAGGTTTGAGGAATGGCATTTGCTAGCAGAGGGTGAGTTCCCCTTACTCTGGCTATGTCAGAGGAAATATGGACTCTTTTCTCTTCCACCTCCACCTCAACTCAGAAGAACCCACTGATTGTGGTCCTGCCGCACAGTAGTTGTGATATAGAGCTCTAAGGCCCTGGCCATCAGGATGGGAAAATACCCCAGGGAAGCCTGTCAGTGCCTAAGGTCAGTCAAGATGTGGCTGGCAGCTGCCCTCCATAGTGGAGTTCCATTGTCCAGTGCTCAAGTGTCAATTTTTTTCTATGCAATTCGAGGTGGGTAAATATTAATAACAATTGTGCATCTTTTCTCTTGTTAATCTGTCTTTTATTAGTTTAATTCATAGGTCTCTAGACACTGAACCTAAAAAAGGTAGGAAAAAAGTTTTCCTCCCTGATAATTTTCACCTGTGAGGCTCTGTGTCCACCAATATCTCCTTTACTGGACTAGCTATGGTGATTATAGTTTCCACTCTAGAATGATACCTTGTGATAAGGGAGTCTATTCCCAAATACAGGTGAAAGTACCAGAACGTTATGTGAAAGTTAATTATACAATTTGAGTCATTCTTGTTATATTGAACAAAATCAAAGTCAAGGGATTAGGGGAAAAGCACTCAAGACACATAGCAGCAGCTTCAAGAATTGAATTTTCCCTAAGTCCAGCTGCTGAAACATTTTTCAGTAACCATAAGGCCAGTTTGACCTAGTAACTGCTGAAGTGACCTGCTGTGACTTTAATACTAGTTTTATCTACCTGCCATCACTCACCAGAGATTGACAGTTCCCCAAAACTTTTCTCGTGCCAGTGAGATTTCTTTTAAAACAATATCCATTTCTCTTTCTAATAAAACCCTCAACCTTCTCTGTGTTCTTTGGATGTACTGAAGACCATGCTTATTTGTCTATGTGTCTTGAATTGTAGTTCTGTGATTGCTAAATAAAACATGTAGTGATTGGATTCTGTGTTTATTTTGACTTTGACATACTTTGTGTCAGAAGTGGGATTGAAAGTCAACTCACTCTGGAGAGATCAACGGTCCTCAGAACTACAGTGTCAGGTATACACACACACACACACACACACACACACACTCGGGCCTTATGAACACCTCACTTTTGCAGGTCACTTCTACCTCCAGTGAATCTCTCTCAGATCAAACTCCCATTTTTAATTTTGGTTGAGTTGGTTTTATTTGGGAACTTGTTAGGAGGGGGTCTCTCCCTCTTCTGGTTGTAAGATCTCCAATTTAGGAGGGATTTTTCTCTCTCCTGGTTTTTAGACTTGGGTAGGAGGCAATTTTTTTCCTTCTTGGTTATGAGCTCTCTTGTTTAAGGTGGATTCTGTCCTGTCTTATTAAAGAAGGCTTATCATCCTCCTTGGTAAGTACTTACATTATTTCCTGATTCCTTTTATGCTTAGATTTTAATTTTGCTTTTGTGTATTTAGTATTAAACTGAATCACCTACATGAATTTATTTACAAATGGGATCTCAAGGTTCATAGGTTTGGCTGGGTGCAGTGGCTCATGTCTGTAATCCTAGCACTCTGCAAGTCCAGGGTGAAAGGATTGCTTAAGGTCAAGAGTTTCAGCCTGAGCAAAAGAGAGACCTCCATCTCTACTAAAAATAGAGAAATTAGTCAGGAATGGTGGCTCATGTCTATAGTCACAGTTACTCAGAAGGCTGAAGCAGGAGGATCACTTGAACTCAGGAGTTCGAGGTTTCAGTGAGCTAGGCCGAGGCCATGGCACTCCGGTAGACTGGTCAACAGAGGAAGGCTGTGTCTCAAAAAAAAAAGAAAGTCCAAAGGCAACCCAAGATAGTTCTTCTCTTCTGGGACTCCAGCTGGCATCATGTTCAAACATTATGAAGATCATTCAGTTCATTTTTCTTTAAACTGAAAGATTGAAGTCCAAGTAGGATACATATCTCAAATTACCTGGAGGCTCCACAATGCACTTGGGACTCAGTGATTGCCTGCTACCTGACTCTCTTTCCTCTCTGAACTCTTTCCCTCCCCTTTCTACATCTCCTTGTCTTTTCCTTCCCTAAGCTAAACACTCATGTTGCAAAACTCAACTATTCTAGCATACTTTCTGTTTAAATAAAGGCACCTGAAAACCTGCAGATCAAAAGAAATTTAGCTTAATCTTTGTTCTTAAAGATTAAGCTAAATCTTCTTAAAGACAAAAGATGAAATTCCCATGTAAAAGACACTCTCCCTATATCAACAAGAAAGGCAATACTTTCAAGGATGAAGAATTGACATGAAGAGACTTCTATAAAGATCTTGTAGGAATAATTCTTATCTTTTGGGTCTTCTCACATAATTTAGTCATGTTTTCATAGTTAACTATTCTTTGTTCAATCCAGTATATTGGTAACGGACACAAAATTTGGTTCACAGCATTGATAAGATTACCTATTATTAGCCTTATGCCATTTTATGGTAAGTATAATTTGAATCCCCTGTCATATAAACCAGGAAATTTATATTACTATTTTTTATTCTCATTAATAAATTTTTAACAAAATACATGGACTTTGTTTTTGTTCATCTGCATATTTTTATTTTTCATGTCTATATTTTATATATGAATATACGATATTTTTCTACAAAAATATATAAAACAATATTTTCCTTAAATCAAATATTTTATGAAAATATTAAAAATAACTCAAATTTTTTTTAGTTCAAATGATTTAAGTAAATCTTTGATAGATAAGTTGATTAAAAAAATTTTTTTTAATAAAATAAAAATAGTTACAGTGCTGGTCCTGTGCACCAGTGTTGGTGGGTTTGAAACTGGACCAGGCTTGCTTAACAAAAAAAATAAATAAATAAAATAAAAATAAGGAAGTTTTCTTTATTTTATTCTTTATATTTTTATTTTGTAGTAATAAGGTCTTGCTATTGCCCAGTCTGGACTTGAACTTCTGGCCTCAAGGTAGCCTCCTGGCTTGGTCTCCCAAAGTGTTAGGCCAATGAGACACTACACCCAGCCTAAAATATGAAGGTGTTTTAAAAATGATTAGCACACATTTTTTTTTTTTTTTGGTCTGAGTTTGCTAGCAAAACATGACCTAAAATCAATGTACAGATAAGTGTACAGTGTAGTGTCTGTTTTTTCCTATATATCAATCACAATAAGTTAACTTTCAGATTTTTTTTACCTTAACAGAAAAATAACATAATGACTATCTATACCTAATATTTGTTTCCATAAGTAGTCTAGGTATAATTGTCAAAAGTGAATACATTTTTGTCCACAAGGCAAAATGATTGTGTTCCAATGTTAAACATTTATAGAACCAATATTAGGGGCTTATGAAAATGATAGAAGTTCTAAGAAACTTGTGGAGACTTTACAAATGATGGACCTTGTAAAGGGAGTTTTATGTGTAACTGGATAATCTAAGTCCATCACCATCTAGTGCTGGCCCATTAGGCAAGTAACTTAATTCTTTTGTGTGTCGCTTTCCTAATGTGCAAAGTACAAATGTCAGCACCACTGTAACAGAGAATGATGTTGATGTTGGCAAAGGAGTCAATAGCATGCTCACAGATACGAGTCCTTTAATAAGGCAAGAGATTGACAAACCACCACGGTTTCTTTTGATTACCAAAGCATGCGGATCTAGCTTCATTAGCAGCTGAGAATCCGATTCCATATAAAACGAAGTATGATTTTTTCAAGGTCTTTAAAGTATGACAATGGAGCTTTAATAGGTATTGCATTAAAATTATATATTGCTTTGGGCAGTATGGACATTTTAACAATGTTGATTCTTCCCACCCATGAGCATCTATTCATGAATATTTATTGAAGTCCTACTACGTGCCCAAGGCTATCTTAAATTTTTAAAAATCCATATTATTTTTGTATTATTATTATACTTCATATAATTAAAACTAGTAAATGATATTAAAATCTCTGCTTATGTACTGGCTCAATTATAAATAACCTAAAATTCCTTGGACATTTTGGTGAAAAGGAAATGTGCTCTATATTTGTATAGGTTTTTTTTTTTTTTTCCCTCCTTGGGCAGTACTCTAATGCTTAAAAATTAGAGAAAAATTGACTAGTCATAAAATCAAGCTTCTCTTTACCCATTAAAAGGAAAATAGGATAAAAACAAAGTCTTTGTGAGAAAAAGAGGCAACATGGAAACATCTGCTTACTGGTACTTAAAGCAGACAGAAAGTACACGCTTGCGGCTGGTGAGTGGCAATGTAAAAAGCTGCGTATCTCCGAGAACTTGGCACTGCACTATGTCCCAACATTTATTCTGTGAGGCCAGGGAAGAGTCAAATAATTTGGCATCTTCAGTGCGTTTGACACATAGAATTCTATTTAGCTTTCCAGTGATTCCAAAACCCCAAGGGACCCTAAAAGAGAATGATCCAGAGACTTTCTAATCGTCTTTTGAAGAGCTTGAAGTCTGAGAACAAAATAAAACACAATAGCAATAAATTGTTTTGAAACTAAGTATTTACACGCAATGGGAACAAAAAATTTTAATGTGTGCATGCTTACCTCTTCCTTTCCCCTTCCCCTGACCTCTAAAGAGAATTATTTCAGTTCCTACATTATTTTTAAATTGCTCTGGGCCAATGAATTTTTTTTTTTTTTAAATAGCCTTTAGGCATTGTTATTGTTATTAAATTTTAAGCCTTAATTTTGTGAAGGCAAAAAGTGGAAACCAAATAAATACATGTATATGTATAGAGAAAATTAACAAAAAAATAGTCTTTAGGGTGGTGCCTGTGGCTTCGTGAGTAGGGCACTGTGGGCCAATGAATTTTTAAAGAAACTGAAAAGGGAAGATAGATATTTACTTTAAGAAGAGAAAAAAGAGTAAGATTGAAGGAAAATGAGAGAGGAAGGAAAGGCCAAACCTCCCAGGGTGGTTAGGCTGAGTAGAGGGCTGGGATGGAGGTTCAGAGTATTAGAGCAGAAAATATTTGGAAGCTGCTGCTGTTCATGTGGGATATGGTGCATATTTTTATCTATAATAAAAAATAATAATAATAAAAAAAAAGAATTACGGAAGTAGTGCTAGTTTTTGAAAGTTTGTCCCCTCCAAAACTCATGCTGAAATTTAATTGAGCGTTGTATAGAATTGAGACATAAAGGGGATGAGGCCACGAGGGCTCCACATTCTAAGCGGTGAGATTGGTGCCATTGTAAAAGGGCGACCCTGACCCCATCTTGGTCTCTCTCATGCTATTGGCCTTTCTACCTCCCGCCTTGCGAGCATTCGGCTTCCTCACTTCCAGACAATGCAGCAGGCCACGGCCATCTTCAAAAAGAAGGCCCTCACCAGACACCAAACCTGTAGCCTTTCCCTTAGAATTCCCAGCCTCCAGCATTGTAAACCAAGACATTTCTTTTTATTAATTACTCAGTCTGTGAGATTGTGTTATAATAGCACAAAATAGACTAAGAGATGGGGATAATAGATATACCCGTATAAAAACAATTTGTGGTTTAAAAGTATATCTCCATCTTGTTGCCTTTTTTTTTAAGACAGAGTTTCACTATGTTGCCCAGTAGAGTGCTGTGAGGTCATAGTTCACAGCAACTTTCAACTCTTGGGCCTAAGTGATTCTCTTGCCTCAGCCTCCAAAGGGACTTCAGGCATCTGCCACAGTGCCCGGCTATTTTCTGGTTGTAGTTGTCATTGTTGTTCAGTAGGCCTGGGTTGGATTCGAACCCACCAGCTCTGGTATATGTGGCTGGCACCCTAGCCTCTGAGCTACAGGTGCCAAGCCCCTGTTGTCATTTATAAAAGGACATGTTTAAATGATTTGAATGTCTTTTCATTACTTCTGCTTATTGTATTGTGTTTTTTTGACCACAGATCTGAGCTGAACCTGGGTCACACGGCCATGGTTGTTCCTAAGGTTACTCCATATTTCTGGACGATATCGGGTTGCTGAATATGGAAGACTTTTGTGGTTTTGCTTATCTCTTGGTGGGGAGCTCATATCATACATCTAAGGCAGTGCAAAAATGAAAGTGTTATCATGCTCATCATTTTGATGTTCTAGGCCTTTCCTGTGAAGTTCACATTCCTGAATTAGAAGACTTTTGAAAAAGTTAGAAAAACTTTTGGTGAGTGCTGGAAAAAGAGCCTATAAGAAAAGCCTTGGAAGGAGGCTGGACTCGATGCTTCTGAGTTGAATGTCACTCCCTGAAGGTGCTGAAAATTGAGGAGGCCTTGGGTATTCCTCTGAAATTTTCGCTGAGACTATCCATTGCTCTGCATTTCATACTGAAAGAACAGAGGCTATCACCAAAATAATTAAAAATTTTAGCTAGTGTGCTTTTGCAAGTAGCAGAAGTGGTGGCCATGGTCTCCTGTCCTCATCCTCATGTTGGTCAAGTTTTAATATTGCTCTTTATTTTCTTTTTTTTTTTTTTTTTTTTTTTTTTTTTTTTTTTTTTTTTTTTTAGCAAAAAAATAAATTTTTTGTTATAAACGTTATGTTTTGGGACCGGCATGTCCCCAAGGTATTGGGTGGGGGCCCC